>MJUT01033248.1:63644-75486 GCA_002080005.1 Gigantidas platifrons
TTTTTTTATTCTTAACCATCAACGTCAAAATTAAATTTAATAATGAAAGATCCATCATACCACACTAGTAATTGTATAAAAGTGTCAAAACTAAATTTATAATAAAGGATCCCTCATACTACAGTAGCATAAAAGTGTCAAAATTTAGGATCCTTCAAACAATAAGCCATTGTATAAAAGTTTATTATGAAAAGAAAGTTTAAACTGTGATGGTCATCAATTCCACCAATATTAACAAAATGAACAATCATTTCTCATCTTAACTCACATGTGAATATTATCTTAATATCGAGGGATTTGTAAATGCTGTGCATGTGTGTAATGTACTTGATTCTGGAGTAAAATCACTGATAAAGCTAACACAAGTAGATTATTTATAAACAATAACATGTAAGATTTAATGTCATAAATTCATAGAACATATCTAATATTATATGGTGGACAGTTTAAAACATTGATGTATTTTTTTCAGAAAAACAAATGTAGGATGAGGTTAAAGGAGCATTGGTGTTTAATGCCACTTTCTATAATACTTTATTAATATTGTGGAAATCAATTTTATTAGCAGAGGAATCCTGAGAAGACTAAAAAAAACTTCCACAAGTTACTGTTAAGTTTTTCACAAAAGGTTGTGTAAAGTACAACCTACCCACAGACAAAGTTCAACTCACAAATGCAGACCCATAGCCAGGATTTTTCAAGGGGGTGGGAGTGTCCATAAACTCATGATCAGATGTGACATGGTCTTGTGGCCAGGGGTCAAATTCAGGAATATTCATATGGAATCTACAGAAACTAGAACTGTCCGCATAGCGGGACTAATACCCCCCCCTTCACTCTGACTGTGTCCAAGATTATTGAAAACTAAGTCTACACGGAAAATATATTATTTGTCAAATTATAATGTTTAACACATTCAACAAAAATAAAAACGTCGTAGCATAAAAACTGTAAGAGGAGTTGCATGGACAAACCATGTACCCTTTCAGCCAAATTCACAAATAAAAAAAAATAACTAAGTTCAACAATCTATACTTTTTGGTAAAATTCATGAAAATCAAAATCCTTACAACATGCACATCTTTGATATGAGTACAAATGTTCTGCAATGTAAAAACTTCCTAACTTACAATCTGTAGGAGGAGTTGCGCAGACAAACCATGTACCCTTTTTGCCATATTCACACAAAAATGGCTAAGCTCAACAATCTATATTTTTAGTAAAAATGCACAAAAATCAAAATCCTTACCACATGTACATCTTTGATATATGTACAAACAATCTACAATATAAAAACTTCCTAGCGTAAAAACTGTAGGAGGAGTTGCGCGGACAAACCATGTACCCTTTTAGCCAAATTCACCAAAAAAAGACTAAGTTCAGTAATCTATATTTTTGGTAAAAATTCATGACAATCAAAATCCTTACCACATGCACATCTTTGAAATATGTACAAATGATCTTCAAAATAAAAACTTCCTAGCAGAAAAACTGTAGGAGGAGTTGCACAGACAAACCATGTACCCTCTATGCGGACAGACAGACGGACAGACAGACAGGCTGAAACCTATATACCCCCCCAAACTTTGTTTGCGGGGGGTATAAAAACCCTATTAAATCAGACTTCACATGAAAAGTCAACATTTTGGGTATTGATCCCATTTTTACCCCTCCCCCTTTATATCTTGAAAACGTTAAGAGGTATAACAAATCTGTTGAAATACTACAGTACAGATAGGAATTTTTCTGAGTAATTTAATGAAAAAAAAAATGTAAACAAAAACAGACTTACAATAAATTCCACTGGATAAAACATTATTCCCTCTTTTATGATAATTGTCCTAATGACAATAATGATCTGAATTTTGATAACATTACTGAAGGAGAACTAACTTTATAAAAATCAGTAACGCACCAAAGGTGCGAAAAGCCGAGTTGCGAGCATATGGATGGATCATGCCTAGCTATATAATTCTGAACCTTAGTTAAGAACCCTCAGACAATGTTCTGGTTAAAAAATATCAAATTACTGTTCTATTTTTAGAAATTGTGATCTTGACCTTTGACCCACAAACCTCAAGTTCATGAGACTTGTTCCTCTCAGCATGAGGCATGTGTGTACTTAGTTTCTTGTACTTGAGATATTGTGCAGAAACAACAATAGTATAACATTTTTGTTCTATTTTTAGAAGTTGTGACCTTGGCCTTTGACCTACAACCCTCAATATCAATAGGCTTCCTCCTCTCACCACCAGGCATGTGTGTACCAACTTTCATTTAAATCAGACATTTCATACTTAAGATATGGTGCGGAAACGAAAAAGTTGACGCCCGGACAACATTCATCATATTATAAGCCTAGTTCGACTTCGTCGCAACTCGGCTAAAAATCATTTGACATTATCATAGTATTATACAACCTTAAATTTGTTGTAGGCTATGAGAATTCAGAAATCAAATGTAATGAACTAGATTGTCTACAAGTTAAATAGGAGAGGACTACACACATCTAGTTAATTACACGGTGTCTATTCTCTATAAATAAATAATATGTAGTATATATAAGTGGTTTTTTTCTGGTAAATTCACAGCATCTACATTTTAAAAATCTCAATATAATCCACATCAAACCATTAACTACAAACATGGAATAAGGATATGACAGCTATAAATATGTATTATCACCAATTAAAATCAACATCAAAAATTGTTAAAATATTTTTATCAGAACTGTTCTCACCAAAATCTGTCATGGCAGTGTAGTGTTCTAAAAATGATACTGGTAAGCTACTTCCCATCACTGGAACTATTGACCAAGCATTTTATCACTTTTAATACATCTTACAAACCAAACATTATTACATTAAAGAGCAATATACCTCTAGCATTCAAAGTTATAATGACCAGTTATTTATGTAAATTCATTTAAATTGCAACAAGATCCCTTTAATGAAATGTAAATCCTACAAAATGTATTTTTTTTTATTTTTTTTTTATATTTGTGATATAAGAAACATGACTGAACACTTTATACATGTATATATATATCATTGACTTTCAATTTCAAATGGAAACAACTAGACAAACCATCTTGTTCTTTACAGCTTACCTCAAATTAAACAAGTACTGTTAAAACTACATCTATTACTGTAACAACCCACAGTAAATCACTACCATATTTACTGGTGTATAATGCGCGGGATTTTACCCAGATTATTTATTTTGTAGCAGGGATGCGCATTATAGACAAGAACAATGTGTTTCACTCTTTTTCAGACCGGAAAATTACATGTCGGCCATTTTTTTTCCGTTTTTTTTTTAAAGTCGTCCGTTTCGTATTTTTATATTTGACACTATCCCACAAAAATAATAAATTAAATAAAATGAGACTAATAATGTATTTATTAGTGTTGAATTACAACTGTCTTGTGAAATCGTTTTTGTAAAGGTTTACCTTTGTTCGAGAATAAAATCAATACACCAATTGTATGNGTAAATCCTGCAAAATGTATTTTTTTTAATTTTTTTTTTATATTTGTGATATAAGAAACATGACTGAACACTTTATACATGTATATATATATATCATTGACTTTCAATTTCAAATGGAAACAACTAGACAAACCATCTTGTTCTTTACAGCCTACCTCAAATTAAACAAGTACTGTTAAAACTACCTCTATTACTTCTGTAACAACCCATAGTAAATCACTAATCATTTGACATAGGTATCATAGACAGCAACTTGAAGTATTTCAGAAAATTATTGTCTTTATTCCTGAATCAATAGACCATTTGCACATTTCTGATTTGATTTTAAAATTATAAGTTTTTTTTCATGTTTTTAAACGACTTACTTACCTTTAATGCAGGACGGACAAAAGCACTTTAAGTGTCGATTTCATTTGAAGTTCCATAAAAATAACGTATTTTTTCCCCCTTATTCTCTGTAGATAATTTAAATGTTGTAACAACTTGTGAATATTTCATTTGCTATGAAATTATCCTCCGATTTTTTTCAAGGTTCAAATATCTACAAATTTTACGTAAATTATATTCAAAATCTTTATCCTTTCTCTTGTTCTAGCATGGAACAGGAACAATTTTCCCCACCGTAAGGGAAATAACTCCTATATAAACGCCCCAAAAATGTATAATTTTAGATTCAAATTGGGAATTAGCAAATGGTATATTATAACATGCATTTCAACCATGTAATTGAATGCATTGTCATAAATGAAATGCATATGAAATTGTAATATAATGGAACTGATGATAAACAATGAATAGATATGATAAATTATAGGTATTGATAGTAGAGGGGAAACAAGAATTGTAATGTCATAATTTAACTAATAAAATCATGTGATGTGTAGGAAAATTGTATAGGAGATAAAAAAAAATGTTTGATAAAAATTCACTCACCATGTCTACTAGGTACAGATTTAACATTGCCATCTAACACATCCTTGGCACTGTGACGTTTAGGTACATCCATCCCCCTTGTTTCCTCAGGAACATCAATGGATGTATTTGATCCCAGTTTGGTTGGAGTAGTTATTGTTTGTTTTAACTCACTAAATTTATTTGCTAGAGCACCTGCTCCAAATTTAAATGCACCACTCAATCGTTCTTTGTGTTTACGAAAACTTCCTAAACGTTTAAACCTAGATTCAGAATTGTGTTCAACATCAGATGTTCTATCTAATGAATCGTTAGATTTTTTTGAAGGAGACTGTAAAGAGGAAAGATAGCCTTTACCAGGCAACACTCCAGACTTTCCAGATTTGTCTTCATCATCTAATAAACATCCAGGAGAAGAATTAGTTCTCCCCACATCCTTCAAACGTTTTCCTACTCTTTCTAACGGTGACAACGGCTGTGTGTCACTCGTACCATCTAAACTATGTATAGAACCTAAACTAAACGTCCGATCTTCTCGACTTTCTTGTCTATTGCACTGTGATTTTTCTTGCCCTATTGTAAACATAGCTTCTGAGTCTTTTGAAGTACGGTCTATGTTATTAGAAAATAGCGCAACTGACAAATCAGAATGACTGTGTGGTGATTCTGACGGGGAATATTTACCTGTTACATTACAATTAGTCTTTGTAGAATCAATTTGGTTAGTTAAGGGATTATTAAAGAAGCCTAAAGGATCATTTTCTGTGACAGGAGTGCCTATTGAATGACAGTCTTCTGATGTTGGCCTTAGACTATTTGTGGGTGTGTTAATTGGAATAGAAGTTGGCCTACTCAATCTTTCACTTTCATTTGTTAGAGTATTATCGCCATCAAGCACAACACCACTGTCTTTCGTATCATCAACTGTTTTTGTTTCTTCTGTAAAAAAACTATCTAATTTATCTGTTTCTTCAATAAATAAACTATCCTCGTTATTAGATAGATCACTGATTCGAAGCTGAATCCCGTCATCCCCGCTGACATGGCGTGGCCTCCAGCTTGTATACACACTGTTAGACCTTGGTTTTGTATGGTAATCACCTGCACTTTTATGTCTTTTCCGTGAATTACTATTATTTCCTAAATTTAAACTATGATTTAGATTTATATCCAAGTTGTGTAATGTATCCTCATTCTCTAAATGTTGAGAACTAACCATTAAAAGACCAGCTGATGACGTGGACACTGTAAATACAACAATATAATTAAAAGACCAGCTGATGACGTGGACACTGTAAATACAACAATATAATTAAAAGACCAGCTGATGACGTGGACACTGTAAATACAACAGTATAATTAAAAGACCAGCTGATGACGTGGACACTGTAAATACAACACTATAATTAAAAGACCAGCTGATGACGTGGACATTGTAAATACAACAGTATAATTAAAAGACCAGCTGATGACGTGGACACTGTAAATACAACACTATAATTAAAAGACCAGCTGATGACGTGGACATTGTAAATACAACAGTATAATTAATATTTACTATTCAAAAGTTATAATAGGTGTACAAAAGTTTAAATACATAATTAGCTACCATAAAATATCACTGTAGAAGAGAATATAATTAAACAATATCATGATAAAACTTTTGATGAAAGGTGGCACTAGTTGATTCAATAAATATACCACATCAGTTCATAGTTGCTAATGGTTAAGTTGAAGTCATCATTTCGAAAGCTATATGGTTGCCATCATGACCTGGTAAATTGTTATGGAATACCTGTCACAAATGACCACAATCACAATCCGGTCCTTTCCTCATTCATGTAACAACAAATTGAGTCTAAATATCAATCCAACTACCCTCCAATATTTGATAGAACCTGTTAGACTCTGTGTTTAGACTGTCAAATGTGTTCTAAACAGGTGCACAGATCAAATTCAAAGGAAAAATTTGACTACTGTGAAAGTACTTTTTTCGTGGTTTGGTGAAAAAATACAAGTTCGTGGATTCGTAAATTTGTGGATTTTGTGTTTGTACTCAAAATAAAATTTGTGGAATTTATATTTTCAACATAATATATGTTTCATTGGGTAGTAAATCTTCGAGAAGGCTTCAATATATTTAACCTAAATAATCCAGTCGTTATATTACGCTCCCGCTGGTCGCTACATTAATGTCCAGCGATAGTGCGGATAGAGGGCACAGTATTATTCGAATTACAATATATTAGACAGATAAGCCGTATAATTAGCATTTGTAAATTTAGCAGAATTTATTTGATCGAATTTGAAAGTTTAAAAAAATCTACTAAAATTACTTTATTAGCACGTACACTAGCACTACAATTTCCTTTAATATATATTAAATTTGTTTTTGTCTTACATATATTTACTCTCCATTTTATTTTCAATTTTTGTTTATCACAACTAAAAAAAGAACAATAAATTTTTTTTCTCACTCGTTGTTGTGTCACAAGATTAATCCTGTCCCCAGGGAAAATGTACAGTTCAGTTCACTTATGGATAATTGATCATTAATTGTTTAAAGAAAGGTGATCAAATATGTTTATTGAAGCAAGGGTGGTATACTTTTATAGAAAAATGTTTATATAACACTTAGAAGTGTGTCACCGTCAGTGTATGGTTTGGAAGTAAATTTGATTTCTATAACCGGAAGTTGTTAAAATATTTTCACATATACACATTTCTGCATTTAAAATCAAATAATTCACAAATATGTTCATGTGGATTATAACCCATTAAAAGGAATGCTTGTACTTATTTCGTCATTAAAATTGTCAATAGTACCCTGTGCAGCTGGTCCAGAAAGTCGAGGTAACTCGTGGATAGCATTTGTCAATATATCGATGTTCATTGTTCGTTGGATTCTTAATTTCATTGATCAACCTACCCACGAAAACCACGAAAATTGGTATCCCACGAATAAAAGTGATTTCACAGTATTTAAACACATCTTTATATTGACAAACATATTTCGAGCTGGTTTAAAACACTACATTTTCTTTATAGTTTCTCTATTATAATGCTAACCTGTACTTCCTATTAGAGTTTCTTTACTACCAGAACTACTAACACTCCCTAGAGATTTCCTCACTATACTGCCCATCCTCTGACGGAAATCTGCTGATGGGTTATGATCTGCTTCAGGAAATTTCATTTCGTCGTCCTCTATTCATGAAATAAACAGAATTTAAGACGAATTAATTACAACACAAATTAAATCAAATTACATTGTATATAGTACAGTACAACATGGTATAAAACTAAACACTACATAAAAAAGATCCTGTATACACCGCTTTAAAATGTAGGAAATAAAACTAAACACTACATAAAACAGATCCTGTATACACCGCTTTAAAATGTAGGAAATCTTAATTAATTTAGCATTTGTAAACTGAATACCCATCTATTCAGAACTCAAAAGGTAATCGCTACAAGCACATCAATTATACAATCATTTTCAAATGTCATTGACATAAATCTTGTAAGAAACATATTAATCTGTGTGTTAATAAAGGGCACTTAATTCCTCCAATTCAATTAAACCCTCCACAGTCAAACACATTAGGATATGAAGGAAATTCACAAACCATGTTATGTTGAATATTTACTAAACATGGGTCTCAAAGCAAGTATTTTCAAACTTAACCGAAGTCCAAGAAAATGGATAAATACATAACCTGTTAATTATTATTCAAGTTAGACATTATAAAAAAAAGGAATGTGACAGACAGACAGACAAATAGATACATATCCCTCAGGACTGGTTATCCATTGGCATTTTCTTCTCTTTTTTAACCAGAAATTTGGTTTAATTGTTTTCTTGTCTTGGAAATAAGTCTAAATACTATTTTATCTCATTAATTACAGTAAAAGAGTGGAATTCTCCAATTAATGTAAATGTAAACAAACCATTATCATTCTTGCTATCACTTTTCTTTCGCTTTGGTATGTTGAACCTAAGTGACCCTTTGACCTCTCTTTTTGTTTTTTCAGGGGGTAGAATTATCTCTTCCTGAGTATGTTCAGTTATAGTCTTTAATTCATCATGGGTCATAGAACTATATCCTCTATCAGATATACCACCTAAAAATAGTTGTCATTCAAATATTACTCTTACTACAACTATTTTTCGAGCATAAAACTATATATATATATAACCTCAATAATTTTATTAATATTTCAGGCAACATGATATATTTCTCTAATAAAAATAGTTCATCTCTTTTATCTCTGAACACAGAAATATGAAAGCACTTTAAATCAATTCCCTGTACAGTTATATAACCTTGGTAAGAAGAACTCGTATAATTGGTTTCATAGGATATATCAAAGAGTACACATTTTGTATGATGTAGAAATGATTACCTAGCTTGACCTCATATAACTTGAATACTCTGATAATTAAAAGTACACATTGTCTGTCTCTACAACTTAAACAAACCACCCTAAACTAAATCAATTATGAAGGAAACTCTTTAACGTACTCCTAAACTCTTGTAGCTTAATGTTAAGTGACCAATATTTCAGCTATATCATGATGAGAACAAGTTACTATTCGATAAGATGATGATGGTGTCCACTTTGTACTAGACCAACACACTTAGTTGTATTTTTATAGTGCTAGCTCACTGAAACAACAGTCAGCAGGTAAACATGTCACTCCACTCTGACATAATATTCTGATATCAACCAACTCTTACTCCTTAATGTTGCATGCTTAGCAGAGAAGCAACAAATTCCAATCTTAGTCTTTGGATTGATCCAACAGGAGCTCGAACC
This sequence comes from Gigantidas platifrons, assembly GCA_002080005.1. Taxonomy (NCBI): domain Eukaryota; kingdom Metazoa; phylum Mollusca; class Bivalvia; order Mytilida; family Modiolidae; genus Gigantidas; species Gigantidas platifrons. The sequence continues at coordinate 72,873 of MJUT01033248.1, forward strand.
CACGATTCATCACACTTGAGGTGAGCATGCTATCCATTACATCACTAATGCAGTTTAATTTGTTGAGACTTTTTAACTAAAATCATGTGGATCAATATACATTAAATAATTTTCCTCTTTTACTGGGTTACCTTGACTTGAACTTTCTTCCTTGTTACTTTGAGATTTGACCATATCATTTTCAATATGGATTTTCGCTGTTTCAGGAATGATTTCCTTTTTATAAAGGATAGATATTTTTTCATCTTGGAAACTATCTAAACTGGTTCCGTCATATTCACTTTCAGAATAGGAATTAATGGAAGCACTTCTCCTCCTGATGCCTCTTCTGAACTGTGCCACACCGATGATTACATTACGGATCTTCTTCCATAACACAGCTCCTTTACTTCTAGTAGTCGGCCATGTTCCCTCAAATACAGCCTTCAAAAGTAAACATCAAATACTGATATCATCTACATAAATAATATACCAAAGACAAAGTAACATGCAATTACTTTATATGAAGAAGAAAAATGCATCCAGTATCAAAATTAATTTTTCTTAGGGCAAGTGGTCAAAATTTATAATTTTGAACAGATATATCATGGTCGGGCGGGGTATTTGCAGGATCGGCGAGAAAATTCTGTCTCAAAACTGGAATTTTTCGCAAATACCCCGCCAGATCACGAAATATCTGTTTAATTACACTGAATATACATTTGTACCTTGACGTATGCGTTTACATAAGAAAGGAGTTTCATGGACATTCTTTTTTTATATTTACTAATTCTTTTTGTTTACTTTTCAAATAGCATGTGACGTCATCAGACCAACAGAAAAACCCTGAGAGAACAGAATAAAATTTGGCATGAAGGGACACACGAGGGTTAAAAAGGTCAATCCAAAAATGCAAATACCCTGGAGAAACCAAAATTGTTGGAAATTCACCCTGGCTGCTAGATAACCATGAAATTTGCTTTAAATACACCTGTAATGGACCAATCAAAACAAAGTATTTTTATATAAGGTGTAATTAATCTAAATATCATCATCCATAAAAAAAAAAACCTAACATTTTGTTCCTTTCAGATCATAAACCTTACAGTATTTCTTACTTTATTTATTTATGGAAATGCCGGGCATCCGTCCATCCATCCATCTGTCCGTCCGTCCGGATATATAGTAAGTGCTCTCAGATTTGTATTTGTTGACCAATTGATTTCAAACTTATACACAAGCATTATATTAAAGTACAGTTGAACCTGTCTAATCCGACACACCAAGGGACCAGGGAAATGTGTCAGATTGTACAGAATGTCGGAATACTCAGGTTTTATTTATGTTAACAGAACTACTTTGGGACCATAAATTTATGTCAGATGTCATAGGATGTCGGAAAACTCAGGTGTCGGATTACACAGGTTCCACTGTAATATGAAACGAGTTTTTCGTGAAATAAACATCTTCAAAGATATTCTTGATATGTTTACATTCCCTAAAAACTAAACCATTCGTGCATGTTTGAGGACGAAAATCGCGATCATCTGTGATTAAGAACAGAAAATCATTCCATCTCGTACGTGTTTTTTCAAGACAATGCGGCTAATTAACTTTCGGATGCACTGTTCCGATGATTGCCGATCATGAAATTTCATCACCAACGTAAACAACGATGGATGCTGAGGTGAGCAAAGAAATTCTTTCATGTATGTTTTATTTTTAATAGTGGATTGAATGGAAAATAATGGAATGTAAATCGAAACGAAAATGATGTTACCTGTCAAGAAGAATCTTGACCACTTCAGAGTTCGTTTCCAGACAAAGACTGGTCTTTATTTCCATCCAACGATCGTATTCATCTCCAATATATATTCTGTTTTTGCTTAACTTAACATTCGCTGCTTTTTTGGCTTCTTTTTCTGGCAGAATCGCTCAATTTACCCTTCGGACCTGGCTTCAATTTCTTTGCCTCCGACATTTTCTTCATCAACACTATAACGGAGCATGCGCACAATCTCTAACGAATGAGTTCAAATCTGAGGTCAATAGCATATGATTTGCATCATTGTCCGGGTAGCAAGAATTATCGAAGACAGAATAAAATGATGTTTTCTCCTGAATTATACATCGTAGCTCTCAAAAAGTGAATGGTTTAAGTTTTTTATATATTTAATCTTTACATATATCAGAAATTTTTAGAAAACTGAAAATAATGATTTTGGCATTTCATATTACTTTAAGAATCTCTAGCTTAAGTTCGAAACTGGGCAAATTTCAAAAAAAAAATTCTTGTAAAATCATGTTTTTTTTATAGAAAAAGTACATATTTTGAGAATTACACATTTCTCTGAAACTACAAAAGATAGGAACTTAATATTTGGTATGGGTGGAGATGCCAATGTGAAGTTGAGGATGCAACATTCCCCCGTCCCCCCTCCCCCACAGCTCAGCCACACCCCTCTGGGGAATCTGTATAAAAAAATGTGACCAAGATCTCCACTCTAAACCATATATATTTATGATCAGGGTGACTAGGCAAATTAAATGCCTTATAGCTAATTAGGCCCCGGGGGTCATACCCCACCCCCTACCTGAAGTGAACTTTTTAATGGTTGAGATCCCCACCCCTAAG
>MJUT01033248.1:91044-106398 GCA_002080005.1 Gigantidas platifrons
TTTTTTTTTTAAATGCCTCCCTCATCACTTTTTACAGCAGTAAAAGGATAAAAAAAAAAATGCCGCCCTCCCTCATCAATTTTGACAAAAAAGGGCCCGAGAACCAAGTAATTAATTTTGCATGGCCTTACATACCTATATTTAGCTCCTTCTGGTAATCCTACTGGTTCTGGTGGCATTATAAACACTGTTCTCTCACTATAAATAGACAAGTCCAACATTGTATTTGATTGTGTAGTGATTTATTTATATGTAATATAAACTAGTGGCTAGGTAGAAATAATAGGGCTGTTACAGGTCAGAATAACAAATATCTACTGAAATAGTAATGTTATTTATATCCTAGATGAATTGGTTGAGGTATTTTGTTTTAATATATAACAGATTTATTGATTGCTGTTTAACACCATATGAGCAATATTCATGACAAAAACAAGATTATTAAATGTGTGAAAAGGTGGTTCCTGTTAAAACCAAAGTCTGTAGATTTTTCCAGTGAAATCTAGTGTTATGTACCAATAAAAACAGACCGCAAAATCAAACTGAAACACCTATAATACTAAAACCTACTCTTTTTCTTACCTGTTGTGAGATGGATCAAGTTCAATCAACTTTGGTTCATCCTTTGTTTCTTCAACCTGTAAAATAAATATAACAATACATTTCACATTTATTTCCCATGCAAGAAATTTAGAAGATAACAAATATACTGTCTTGGCACCGGTGTTCGCACATACGTATTGTACATGTGAAAATTGCAAAATCATTGGAAAAGTTAAGATGGAGACTACTGGTGTGTGAGGACTAATTCTAATTATATTAAAAGATATCAAATGTTTTCAAATTTGAGCTTATTTTGAAGGAATAGGTATAAACTTCAATTTCGAAAACGTTCAAAATAAAATCTTTCCTTTATTCATTTTAAGAACCATCCAAAGTATGCATGCGCGACATCACCAGACGTTGCAACATTTGTCAAAAATCGAGGGTTGGTTTGTTTACACTTCGTTTTCACTGAAATGTTAAAAATTGTAGCGGAATCCAGATAAAGACCATAAAGATAATACTTCCATGTATTTGAGGATGATTTAAATGAATTCAATAAAATTTTGGTAAGCTGTGAAATTAACTGAACCTTTAGGTGCGCAAACACACCGGACGGCTCTGTACATAAAAAGCAGTAAATACCAATCTAACACTAACAGTAAATTCATACTTATACAATTTGTATTATAATTCTTCTGGAGAGGTTCATTGCTTTATTTGTTCTTGTTGATTTACCATCATTTTTCTGGTTTTGGATGAATGACATCCACTTAAATAAACACACTGAATTCTTAAATAGCTTGACTTTATTTGATAAGATTTCAATTTAACCAATGCTGATAAAATATGGGTTATTTTTGGTGATAATTATTATTCCATCTCAATATGGAATTTCGGTTATTATACATTTAGAATACAGGCATTTTGGATGTTGAAAATTATTTACAAACCTTTTCTGTACATTCATCAAAGAAAGCAAGACTAGCATCATTATCTGACACAAATGATCTCTCTTCAATAAAGCGTATAAATGTCTGTGTTTTGGTTAAATTATGGTAAAACTTGGAATTGGCTTTATCTCGACTTTTCAGGAATCCTAAAAATAGAAAATTCATCTGAGAATTATGTCTTAATAATCCAGGAGAAGTAACAAAATTCTAACGCATCTTTTACTACTGTCTCTGTAAATTCAGATTTCTGCATTGAATGTGTAATTTAAGCAATAATATGATGATGTGATTCAGTAATAACCAGCAGAATGTGATAGTTTTAAGCCTTACATTGCATATAGCTAATCAGTGATGTGATGACATGACATCAAAACAAGCCTGTCTTGTGTGTTGGTTAATGCGATGTTGAGCACAATGATGTCAGTATTTGTAAGATAACTTCACCCGTGTTTTGTTTTTGTGTTGATAACCCAGCATCTGGGAAATAAAATCCCATACACCGAGTAACATCAAAATGACAAAGATACCTAGATGTAGATTGGCAGAAGTATAGAGTACTCAACTAAAGGCTAGGCACAGTTTCACACTCATTTTAGGGTATAAGTTACGGTCATTGTTGAAGGCCCACCTGTGACTGTAAAATGTAGAACAGCAATAAGACTGTTCCTTTACTTTTAATTTGTGTTGAAGTGTAACATTGGATACTCTCTAATGTTCAAATACATCCATATTCTTTTTTACTAATTACTGTTAGATATACCAAACANAGTTTTCATTCAAAATTGCTAGAAGCTGACATTTCTCTTAAAAGGAATTTTAAAACCAGTCAATTTAACGTTCGTTTTTATGAGAGACACAAACAGTGTGAACGTATCATCCATATTCAGATCGGTATTCAGGCAAGAAAATAAACAAACTAACTTTGAAAAATGTGATTGATTGATCTAATACTGTTTCTTTTAGACTTAAAACCAAAAATATATTTGTCTGAATGAAATAGAACTTTTTACTCAATATATGCAGGCAGTAGGTACACAATGTCCGTTTTTAGCCATCATTTTCACCTGGACATCCAAGCTTAAAATCCCACCATTAAAAAACGACTGCATGTATAGCTATGAAATTTAGCATGATATACTATGAAACACTGCTGGCCACGTCTAACAAATAAAATCTAACAAAGTTATTGATATTTTATTTAAATAACATTATTTGAAACCACCCTATGTCTCCCCAACACCAAATAATGACTTTATACCAAACAGTGATGTTACATCAATTGTAACCAGCGTAGGGGCTCGTGTGATTGGATTTAGATAATTCCTGTATTCTTTTTAAATAATTACTGTTAGACATACCTTGCATATCAAACAGTGATGTTACATCAATTGTAGCCAGTGTAGGGGCTCGTGTGATTGGTTTTAGGTAATTCCTGTATTCTTTTTTACTAATTACTGTTAGACATACCTTGCATATCAAACAGTGATGTTACATCAATTGTAGCCAGCGTAGGGGCTCGTGTGATTGGTTTTAGGTAATTCCTGTATCCTTTCTTACTAATTACTGTTAGACATACCTTGCATATCAAACAGTGATGTTACATCAGTTGTAGCCAGTGTAGGCGCTCGTGTGATTGGTTTTAGATAACTCCTGTATCCTTTCAGTACACATGCCATGAAGCGTAGAAATGCCTCTTGTATACGTAGCTCCATCAAGGTCTGTTGATAAAACAATTAGAATTATTTAAATTCTATATGTATTACAATTTCATGTATATGTTTTAACAGAGATCAATGTCATTCATGTAAGAAATATTGTTATCTATGTTTCTTCACAAAATAGTTGTTGTGAGTGACTTGCGACAGGTGGGTGGTTTTCCCCTGGGTGCTCCGGTTTCCTCCACCAATAAAACTGACCACCACGACATAACTGAAATATTGTTGAACAAACGAAAATAGTTGCTCCATCTTCATATTTGTTTTTTGTTCAAAAGACAAATTTCCCAAAAACATTTTTGCAGCCATAAATAATATCAAACATATTTCTGTCAAGATTTAATTTTACAACATGACATGAATAATCTGATCCATATAAGAAGAATAAGAACTTTACCTCTTTTCTCTTCATTCTGAAGTCATGTTCCATTGGAGCTAGTTCTAGAGTAATTTCATCAACAACATGTGTACCAACACGATTCTGACACAATTCATCAAATAATTTATGTAGAGTATCTTGTAAAATACGAGATGGTTTCTGAAAAACAAAGTTAACAATGACATTATTTTGAGTTATTTGAGGGTCTGTGTTGCTAATCTTTTTATTTTTTGTGTTGTCCTATTACATTATGTTGGTGTATGTGTCATTAAGTTCTGGGGTCGATTTCACAAAAAGTCGTAAGTCTAAGATTAATCTAAGTGTTATCTTAAGTGTGATTTCCAAGCCTTTGATTGGTTGAAATTCACACTTACGACTGATCTTAGACTTATGACTTATGACTTTTTGTGAAATCGACCCCTGGTTTCTGTGTTATGATGTACGTTACGATTTCCGTATAAAAATGTTGTTTGGTTCTTTTTATTCCAGTTGTTTGTAGGAAGGCTCGTGTCTTATTTACTTTAGGTAAAGGTAAAAGGTAAAATATATTTAGGTTTAAAAATTTCAACATCATACACAAGTGTATTTTATTTGTGTTTGTTTGCATATAGTGGTGTCCAATACATATTGTGTTGTGTTTTGTTTTTCTTCATCTTGTCCATTTTTTGATTGCCCCTTCCGAATTCCTCAACGTTTATTTGACAACAGTCATAGATATAAAAGATACTTATTGATAACAACAGTGTATAGTATCTATTGAAAGCTGTATCTTGCCTTGTTCAGACAAGATTGTGATTAGTTCTTAACATTATATTTTTTACCTCAATTTTGGCATTTTTCCCCTTCTGTTTCATTCACTTTCCAAAATTTGATCAAATTTAAATATAGAACCCCTCATATTATCTATTTTTATGTTATATGTTTGTTGACCAATATGTCCAAACATATAATTTATTTGAGTTATAAAAATTGTTGTTTGACATGTGTTTAGATGTATGTAGAGAACTGCTTACAGGACATTCCCACTACACATTAATTTCTGATCAAGTAATGTTTTGCCAGTGTTCAAGGTAGTTTTTCACCTATCTATCTATATTAATATAACATACCTTTGGTAGGTTTCTATAATTCATATTTTTCTTTTCATCTGGTCTGTAAAAACAAACATATTTGATAATACATGTCTTTTCAGGAAGATTATCTTTACATTTGCAATATATATCAAAAGTAATCTATCTTGCCAAGAACAGGGTTAGGGTTATGGTGTTTAATGCCACTTTCAACAATATTTCAGATATATCACGGTGGTCAGTTTCATTGGAGGAAACAGGAGTACCTGGAGAAAACCACAGATCTGCTGCAAGTCACTGATAAACTTGTATCACATAATGTTGTATCCAGTACACCTCACCATGAATACTTATATCATGATGTTAAACAACAATCAATCAATCAATAAAAGTAATCTATGCATACCTATGACATTAAATTTCAAAATTATAACATTTTATGGAGTGAAGTATTCACAAAGTGTGTGTTATTTAATATTGTTTGCTTGTAAATAAAACTCCATATCATGTTGTTGTTCACATCCATAACCACTTTAAGTGTAGGAATTTAACATTAAGTTTAATTTATATAGAGACAATACCATGACAAAGTTCATAAAACAGTAATAATTTGGTACTGCTGTACTTACAAGCTGATTGTAATAGTATCAAGATCAACACATACAACATCTGGTGGTGGATCGTACAAATCAAAGTATCTGGAATCTATACCTGTAAATCATTCACAACAAATTATTTCAAATTAATCTGTACTTATATCAACTTTCTAATAAAGACAATACAATATACTGAAATTTCAACTTTGATAATCTCACAAAAAGTCAAATGTTATAAATAATTTCTTTGATGTTAAAGTGACCATGAAAATGCCCTTTAAAAAATATATGGAAGAATGTGTTCATAGAACACGTATGATCCCTCTTCCAGCTGAAGTAAACAGCTATTTTACTGAAAATCAAGGGGCAAAATTCCACAACGGGAAAAGTCAAAAATCAAACTTGGCTTTCCTTTTAAAATCTCTAATTAAATAAAATCTCAAATGGTTTTCACATAAAATATATTCCAAGTTTAACTGAAGCCAAAAGAAGTTATAAAAAATTTTAAAAAAAGTTCTCTTAATAATGCGCATTACAATTATTCTTCTCAAAATCTTAATTTACATAAATAATCAATATACATTAATCAGTTTAAAATTATAAGTTTCTCAAATTTCGTACCCTTATTTTTTTTGTCATTTTCTCTTAATTATGAAATAAATAGACTTAACGATTACTTTTATTACCTACCTACAACAAAGGGGACAGGAGCACTCAGTACATATGACAGTCCTAAGGGGCATAGTGGAATGTATGGGCACTGCCAATGAAGGGGGAAGATCATCTGAAATATAAATTCACATGGAAATGTTATACCAGCTTTAAGTTTAATCATGAATACTTCTTCTATTAAGGTTTCAATATGAGTTGTATTGCAAATTTTACTTCATTGTAGACAAACTGTCTACACATCCACATGTCAAAGTTGAGTAATGTCTACGGGTGAATATGCTTCCTGTGAAATATTACTAGAATTTACTAATTATTATTCATACCACAATTTATTAATTAACTTTTACATAAAATAAACATCTTTGCCAAAAATCACTTAAAAAATTTATTAAAATCTGTTTATAATTTGTCTAATTATGATATGAAGTGGATTAAGTCTCATAAAACAATTCTTGTTTTCAGCCTTATCAAACCCTAGATCTACAGCACTCGAGACAAGCTCAGTAACTTTTATTAAAGAAAGATAGTTTATACAGTGATGATCAATTCCACTAATATAAAACAGAACAACTACCTCACCTATCAAATATTGATACTGAAGTAGACCATACTCACATTTATCACAGCCTCAGCCACACCAGTTAACACTGCTGGTCTCAATGAATGAATCAACACTTTATGTTCATGTAGAATATACAACAATAAATTCATACAGTTCTCTGGTCCTAAATTCTTTAACATTGTGATGAATGAAGCTCCACTGAAAAGGGGGACAACTCATATTATTATCAATAATATTTTGAGTTTCTAAAAACTTTATTTACAGATACAGCTGTCAACTGGATCCTCAATGTAAACAATGATCACTTGTTAAACCAATATTTCTTCTTATAAAGATCTTATTATGGTCACGTATATATATCTTATTTCAATAGATCCATTTAATTGTCTTTGGTCTGAAATGACTACAAATTGAATCCACGATCTACCACATTTGCAACGAGCATGCTACCCAATTCATTACTGCAGTGGTTTCCCTTTATTATGAGCACAAGCCAAATGTAATATATACCTCCTACCCCCAAATAAGGATGGTTAATAGTAAAGTAACTTAATTTATATGTATAATGCTTTAAATATGTGATTAACAACATGACAATTACCATCTTTCACAAACCAATATCCAAATTTTAATATCAGATAGTGAATATTAATCATTAGTATATTAAAACATTCAAATTATAAAAGTAATTAAGACAGTTACCTTTGAGGTAAGGGTGAATCCTCAGGCATGGACAAAAATATTGCTTCATGGCTAAGCTAAAATAGAAGATTACACAAATTCATATTATTTACTCCAAAAACCAATTCTAGTCCTTTTATTACTAGCAGAAAAGTAATCCCTACAAAACAATTTCCATCTAATGATTTTTTATTAAAAATTTGTTGTTAATTGTACCTACAAAATGTATGTTATGTTGATGTGTTTAATATTTACTACACCAGACTGGGCTAAGTAATCAAATCTTGTGTCTGACATTCGGTCAGACAGTCGAAATCTTCTGTCTGAATGATTAATTTTTTGCCGAACCGAAAAACATTGTACCTGCTCTATGAAAGAGCTTTGTTTAGCTTAATGAAAGTAATTATTTTTTCCTATCTTAATCAGATTTTATAGGAAACTTTAGACTTTGAATCACAATTTATTAGGAAATCACTTTTGTTGCTAAACCAAGATTGCATGATGAATCTTTATAGAGGACCTCACAAACATCATACTAGGTTCAAAATCATATGGACTTGTAGTTCCAAAGAATAAGAAAATTTCAGCCAATCAGAAGCAAGAATTGTAGAGAAACTCACAAACATAATTCATACAACGGCTGGTTACAATTTGCCCCATGATTTAAAAAAACCAAAACAAACCCAGATACATACTGTATTATAAATACCATACCTGTACTAAAATGTTAGGTCTTTGTGGTGATGGGTATGGTACATCATACATGAAGTGAGAAATGTGCCTGAAAAAATAAAGGATAAAATATTACTTGAGTTTTTTTTCTTCTATTTTTGTATCTCATGAGCAAATACATCTGGATGGTTCATTGCTTGTTTATAGATAATAAATTATATCTCCCTTTATCAACTTGCAAAAGAGATGATTTCAATTTTGCCATTTTGAACTTTCCATTTATATGTAGCAACATTCCAGCAGCGCCTGAATATGGAGTATATATCTCTCAGTTGATGCGATCTTCCAAAGCTTGTGGTTCCTATCATGAGTTCCTTAATAGAGGGTTGCTGCTAATAAAGAATCTACTGAACCAAGGGTTCCTATTGGTTAAGTTGAAGTCATCACTTCGAAAGTTTTACTTCGCCACCATAACCGCTACGGAACATTTGTGTCACAAATGACCACGGATATGTTCTGCTTGTCATAAACAGTTTCCGGTCCTTTCCTCATTCACAACCTATTACCGGGTTTGTAACTAGAGTAACATGACAGGTGCCACTAGTAGAGCAGGAACTGCTTACCCTTCCGGAGCACTTAATTTCACGCCTCGGTTTTTAATGGATTCATGTTACTCGATCTATAGTTTTGTGTAATATTTTGTAGATTGTTGTTTGTCTCTTTGTCCTTTTTCTTTTGTCCATTGTGTTGTCTGTCCTTCGATTTACAGATTCTGATTACCCCTTTGTATCTTCAAACTCTTCTTGCAATTAATGATATTTTCCTATGAAAGTATGGTATATTTATTACCTTTCTAAAGGAACTGTATGTGGCCCAGTTATAGAATTCCTATATAAGTATGTAAGGAAAAGTCTAAAGGCTTCAAAGAATGGCCAGTGTGATAACAAACATATACACTTGTTAGAATGTACAGTTTTTAGAATTCTATATTGTTCTCTTATATGTTTGTTTTTAAGTCCTAGATGTCTCATTTGTAAATCGGTTAGCCGTTCTTCTTCAAATTCTTCATAAAACTGTACAGCAGCTCCATACACCTGTAAAAAATAAAATTAATTAAATGTCACATTCAATTTTGTAGAATTAATAAAGATTATGATTTATTATACTTTAAAATCATTGCTGACAAAAAATTACTTAATAAATCATACATGTAATTATTCTAAATTTTCTGCGGAGTCTCCTGTAAATTGAGACCAATAGTTACCTATGCCCCCTTTCAGGTGTTGAAAACTCCTGTCGAAAAAAAATTCAATCAATTTCTATAATCAATCCATGATGTGATTAAATATTTGTTTTCAGAATCATATTAATGCAAGTTGTCATAGTCTTGATGATCTAGATAATAACCTGTAATTACAGGCATTTAAATCCGATGTTCTAAAATAATTTAAATTTTCTTGTAATCTATTTTCAAATCTTCCAAGACTGGGCTTAACTTTATTAAAATTACTTCTAAGAATGCAACAAAATGTAATTTAATATTTTTGTGTAGGGACAAGAGGTATTTCCCTACAGAAAATGAAGTTATCAGTATGTTTGAATCTCTTAACGATAACATATTTGTTGAGTTCAGAGAACACAATTTTCAACAAATTATCTGCATAATCCAAAGAAATTGAGGTAAAAGAAACAACAGATTCAACTGTCTCATTCCTTGACTTTTATCTTTCTATCCAACTCTATGACAAAAGAGACAACTTCAATTATGCCATCTTAAACTTTCTACATCTTGATGTTAATATATACCAAGCACTCCCACGTATGGAGCTTATATTTCACAACTCATAAAATATTCACAACTGTTATACACCATCTGGAATTTTTGTTTTTACCTTTTCTCCTGCAGATCCTGTCAAAACGAAAGTAGAAAAGATGGGTAGAGGGTGTTGAGCTTTGGCCGACCAGCATTCTATTGAGGCTCCCATGGGTATACAGAACATTGGTACAGGATCTGGTAGAGGGAAACTTTCATAATCTTCTATAGGGTATCTGTCCAGGATGGCTGTAAAACAATGTTATATTTAATTAACACAATCTATAGGGTATCTGTCCAGGATGGCTGTAAAACAATGTTATATTTAATTAAAACAATTTATTCACATCATATTTTCTATAAAGGGCTACCTTGGGTGCAACATGATACAACTGAAGCCAGTCATTTCTTTCTGTCCCTTGTTTTACTGAAAAAGATTATTGAGATTAGTTGTACTTCTGATCATTTCAGTTATATAACTTATATGAGAGGGCCAACTCAATGCCTAAACTTTTCAATTTTTGCTATAAGACTTCGGTGTTCATTTTAATTTTTTCTCTCTCTCTCTAAAATTCATTCCTGTACTTTTCAAACCGATTCTGCATAGTGATGATTCATTCACTGTTGGGTTAGATGTTGAGAAGATTAAACATATATATTTATATATACCATTGTTTATTGCTACAATTCCCAAAACCATTCTATCTATAGACAGATGACAACGATGACTGACACATAACTACAAACTTTTTGTGATTGAAATAAGATTTAAATGTGTCACTTTCTTGTTCAAGTTTTTAGCTTTTATTCACACATTTTAATCCACTTTAAAGTATCAGTATCAATTCAAAATATGAATACAATGTCAATTAAATCTACTCTACATAAACATCATTTCAGCTTTTATAAGTCAGTCTATTACATTTATCTTTCGAACCTTCTCAGTAGTGTTATAGTGTAGTAGGTAATGGGTTTGATCACCTGTTGGGTAAAACCAAGGACTAACATTAGTATTTGTTGCTTCTTTACTCTACATGCAACATCAAGGATTAAGACCAAATACTGCTGGCTAGGAGTTTAGATAATGTATCAGAGTCATGTCTTCCTGTACATTGTTGTTTAAGTGAGGAAATGATTAGTCATTTCATTATAATGTGACTCGTTCTCATCATGATATAGTTGAATATTGCTTACTTGGCATTACAACAATCACTCACCAACTCAACTTTTCTTTTAACATTTAAACATTTCTTTCTACACTACTAACACCTTCTAATTTAAGAGATATAATATAAATGGGTTTGTGACGTTAAGTATCCAGTAATAACTATTTACCTGGTTTGTATGCTAAAATATCAGCTTTGGTTACAGCTTTCTTGTAACATATAAACACATCTGATCCAATCTGAAAAATAATATGTTGTAATTTAATATCTGACACCTGTTTTAATCACACTGTATGTGTAATGTTGGAGTAAATCTATATATTACAGTATAAAACATGGTGTACAAACATTCTGTTCTGTGTTTGTTGTCAGTATCATAATAGTAGTGATCTCTTGTCAAAACACATTTTGAAGTTATTCTTCCCAGACTATGTTTTATTTTTCAGTAATAATGGTCTATAGCATATTTTTCGAGCCAATACTTTCTAATTCCACAGAAAAATTAAGGTGCATCATGCAAGTCAGCATGATCTTCTATTGCACCAGTTTTATTGCAATCAAGTTTAACTCATTGTCTGGAAACCAGTAGGGCTAAAATACCCAAAATAAATCAAAATCTTTCAATCTGTGCCAAGAATCTTTTTGTTAGAAATTCAGAAGGATTGGTAAACTAGAACTAAAATGATGATACGAAAATCATTGTGTCTACAGACAGAGGATGACAAACCCATGATATAACACTACCATAATTTATTCAAGAAAATATAGTCAACTCGGAACAATTTTAGTTATCTTGATTAGCATACTTGACTTACCATTCCTCTGTTTAGGTTTTTCTCTATACAATGGTAAGCATGGGGTGGATTTTCATTCTGAAAAATTGCAATATATATAATGTTATAGTTGGCATCAAATATTATTTATATACGTTCATGATATCGACATTTTTATAAATGACAAGTGGAGAAAATACGCGGGCGGCGACATAGGGCAACTCTTCAAAATTAAAAGGCGACTTGAACTTCGCTTTTGACCAATGAGAAAGCGAAGTCAACCTTCATAAGGCGACTTCTTCGCCCGAATCACCCTCCAACGTGAGCCCTGTAATATTAGGTACATCAACAGTGTGAACACAAGATTATTTTGCATCTAAGCATGTAACATGTGTTTCAAGTATCTGTATAATAGACAATTAAACTAGAACTGTGAGTGACCTCACTGAGTGATACCCCTTGCTTGCAGCTTAGTAGGAGTTGCGCTTACAAGGTACATGCCCCCCCCCCCTTTCGTGAAAGTATAAGTTGAATTATCTCCCATTTTAAATTTTGGACAGCAACCATATTCCTTCATGCACATCTGCAGGTAGTGTACTACAAGTGTGTAAAGTTTCATAAAAATCCAATAAGCAGTTTAGGAGGAGTTGCACTTACAAGGTACATGGATGGACGGACAGTATAAGTTGAATTATCTCCCCTTTTAAATTTCGGACAGCAACCATATTCCGTCATGCACATCTGCAGGTAGTGTACTACAAGTGTGTAAAGTTTCATAAAAATCCATTAAGCCATTTAGGAGTTGCACTTACAAGGTACATGGACGGACAGGGTGATTCCTATATACCCCCCAAACTTTGTTTGCAGGGGGTATAAATATTGTATTTATCTTATTACCAGAATGCTATTGAATGTTATTTTTCTGAAAATATGAAGCCATGCTAAAAAAAATAGTTGGCTTACTGTTTTTAAACTCACAAGCAGAAAAGTTGGTAGTAGGTAGACAGACATTGTTTTTTCCTTTAAAAATCCAAAAAGAATTACTTTATAGTACATGTAGCAGTAAAAAATGATAAAAATAATGAACAATTTCTTTAAAAAAGACCCTAATAAATTTCTTTAAAAAAAAAAGTGATAATTTTTTTGGGGGGCAAGGTCAATTTTGGTAGGGCAGTCCAGACAACAACAAACCAAGACTGAGTGTAACTGATTAAGGTTATTACAGAAATGTGTTGTGTACACTTAGATATCTATGTTTTTACTCTTATAGATGGTCTGAATACCAACATGGCATACCTTATTAGACAAAATCACACAGACATCTACCACAGTCAGTGTATCACTAGGAGCCTCTTCCTTGGCTCTTCTAAATGTGATGTATATTCTACCATTACTGGCATTGTTAACATTAGCTGGACTACCCCATGGTGTTGTGTGGACTACTTCACATTCTGGCATTAATCTTTCCTTGCCTTCATACAAAACTCTACAATGTAGAACTAAATTTAATATTGGATCACCTTGATTGACTACCATATCAAATAATGTTCTATTTTTATTACTGTTTATTGTTATAAATTGGTAAGAGCCCTCCAAGGCAGGCTACTAAAAAGATTTTCTATAATAATACAAACAAGTTTGTCAAAAGAGGCTTCTGCAGTCTTTCAAAAGAGGTTAATTTAGTAAAGTATTTTCTTTAATACAGAAGTGTCTTCCAAGAGAGCTTACTGTAAAATGTTTTCTATAATACAGAAGAGACTTTCTTGTAAGATATTTTCTTTAATACATAAGTGTCTTCCAAGAGAGCTTACTGTAAAATGTTTTCTATAATCAGACCTGATTTTACGAGGACAACAAAAAAGTGGAAATCGGCAAAATCGGAAGTATTGAATATACTAAAAAAAGGAATCGTAACGGTAAAACCCGGAAAAAAAGCGGAATTCCGCTTTAAAGTGGACGAAAATCATGTCTGTATAATACAGAAGAGACTTTCTTGTAAGATGTTTTCTATAATACAGAAGAGACTTTCTTGTAAGATGTTTTCTATAATACAGAAGTGTCTTCCAAGAGAGCTTACTGTAAAATGTTTTCTATAATACAGAAGAGACTTTCTTGTAAGATGTTTTCTATAATACAGATGTGTCTTCCAAAAGATGCTACTGTAAAAAATAACTATTTTCTATCATAAAAGAGCCTTTTTAAGATAAAAGATCAAAAAGTGAAAGGTTTACCGTCACCATCGACGAACTGAAAGTGACGACAAAACTTCGCATGTCCCTTTTGATCGAGTGAGCTTAAAAACTATAGGATCTTAATATCATACATACCCAACATCAATAAGTGGAGGTTTTTCTCTACTCCTCCTGAAACACATGTACATTTCATTGCAGCGTATACTTCCATGATTTAAATCAGCTGGCAAACCAGACACAGTTTTAGCAATACATGTGAAGTTTTTTGGAACTTTCTCCCCTAATGATTTATTAATGACACAAATATCTGTGATTGGGTCTTGTTTGTATGACGATTTAATGGCAGCTTCATTAGATATTTCCTCTAGAGGTTGTGGGTTGTCAGGAAGACCAACGACCACAAAGTAATCTGCCACTCGTCTCTCCTCCATATCTACAACATATATAAAGAGCATTTGATATATTCATAAATATAATTAAATAATTGAATAACAATTTACGGAGCATGATATAACTACAACACATACTCACTCCTGAGTACAAGACAAAAAGTTTAAAGACAATCAGAAGCTTGTCATTTAATTATTAACTAAAATGTCGCTTGATTAACATACAACAGTATAATAATTTGATAGCAAATAGAAAATTCACAAGTTGTTAAAACATTTAAATTTTGCACAGAGTATAGGAAAACATATATTTTTATTTTAATTTAACTTTGCATGAAAGGGGGCAGACACTTTTGCTCACATCAAAGGGTAATAACTCCTATAAAAACTTGAAGAAATTTTTTTTAGAATGAAACCAGTAGGAAATGTACAAATGGTCTAGTACAACTTTCTAGGAATCATTTATCAATGACTTCATATACTGATGAATGTTGTATAGCCTCTAAAAAGTAATGAAATATTGATTATTATCATTTAGACCTGTCATTCTATTTTTTTCTGAACAATCCTCCAAAACAGTTTTAACTAGAAGTAAACCAAACTTCCTTGGGATCAGATTTTGTGTTTGGAACAGACAGGTGTTCAGTTTATGCAGGTTAAATTAAAATAAGATTTCCTACATTGGGGTTTTCTTTAAAGTTGAGTTTTTAAAGGATTCCAGTTTATTCATGGTTCAACAGGTTTCCCTGAATTTCATATTATATTTTACATGAAATGTTTCATACATTATTGATGGAATACATTCTAGCTTGATTTGTACAATAAGGACATACCAAAATTAATTTCATGTTCTTAGGACTTGTTGAACAGGTCATGATGGGATTTTTGTAACTGCTTTATCACTTCACTTGTTATAATATTTGATTACGGTACCTCTGTTCTTTTAAATAAAAACGCTAACATGATTTAAAATACCCCTTTAAAAACCAAACATAGGGCTGTCATGGCCGTGATCATATGGTAGTTGAATTTACAACTACCTATGCAATCAGTGCCTATCATCACTGATGTTGTGAGTTCAAATCTCGATCAGAGCAAGGTGTACAACATTATATGATAAAGTTGGTCAGTGGTTTTCTCCGGGTCCTCTGGTTTCCTCCACCAATAAAACTGACCGT
>MJUT01033248.1:108086-121337 GCA_002080005.1 Gigantidas platifrons
GTCGGGAATACCCCCAAAATTGCTATATTTAGGATGTGCTATGGAGAAAACGGCATGGTGAAATTTCTTGAAACTTTGTCAGAAAATGTATTTAGACATAACAATTCCATGGTGCAAATTTAAAAAAAGTTGAATGATGGGAAAATTTGGGGGTTACCAGGCCTACACCCTTAAAAGGGTCAAAATGAATTTTTGTCCAGGAAGCAAAAATTCAATTATTGGCAAATATCGCAAGATATGACAGAATTATCAACGAATTATGTCTTTTTTACAAAGTTTCATTGATAAAAACCGGGTTAACGTTTCATAAATATCATTTATTGAACCAATTGCAAGTTTTCATGAGATACAAAAATTACCAAAATGAGCTTTAATATCCCTTTAAATGAATAAAAAAATGTCATCCCATGAGCATATTTTTGGTTATTTATCAACTATTTGAAACAAGAGAACAAAAATAAATACAGCTCTCACTCCATCTCTCACTCCATATAGTCAACTAGAGATTATCATTCACTTGGAGTAAAAAAGTGAAAAGGTTACCTTTGACAATGGACAATGAGTGATACTAAAAGTTCACATGGACTTTGACCAGATGAGTAGAAAAAGCAGAAGAATTACATATACGTGATGTGTGTGACCTGAATAATTTGTTTTCCCATATATATACAATTATATCTATTGTCTATTGATTTTATTCATTTTTTTCAGAAATATATAAATTTCCATTATGCTGTCAGACATCAAAATTCATTAGAAATTATAATGCAAGCAATTGGTTTGTGTAGCTACACTATAAGTAATATCCTATTATAAAACCTAGAAAACAGATTGACCTTTAATTGATCCCCTTGTTGACAAGGTTTAAATACTTTAATTAGTCACATTATTATAAAAATTCTTCCTTTATTTTAAACATAAGATTTTAAACATTTAAAGATTACATGTGTAATTACCATGACAATACTTAAATTTATTCACATAATCCTCACCCAGACAAAAACAAAATCTATTTTCATACAAATTCAATCAATAAACAATTTGAATCATAAGAAAACTCAATTACCATAACATAACCTATAAACTTAAGCTCCCTATGTACATTTGTGTACCATGTTCAAAACTATCAGTCAAAAATCAATTACTTTCTGCTTCATTTTGCCAGCAATTTTCATTTGATAACAAAATGTTACAAGGCATTACATAAAAGTGAAACACTTGATTTGATCCTCTGAGACTCTAGATCTAACTCATTAATCAAGAGGTTTACTGTAAATTACACACAAGGTTTGTATCCTGTTTCAATTTACACTTGAAAACTATTCTACAACACATGGCCAAAAATGTATCAAACATGTCAAAATTAGATGAAAAATAGAAATTGTGTACACAGGTACATGTATCTTCCATTTATGCAAAGTTTCGGAATATGGGCCTCATTTAGCCTCTTTTCCTTCAATAAATAAATAGCTCATTTCCTGTATTGACTCAAAGGTAACCCAAAAGATGAGCATTTTGCAAAACAATTCATTAAAATTGGATGAACAGTAAGAAAGTTCAAATTTGGGATTTTGGAACTTGTCGGCCCTTTAAGTCGTTTCTCTTGCTTGGAAACCATAAGAGATTGAGACAATCTGTCAACATACTACCAGAAGCTCTCAGCACAATCAATTCAAAGAAAAAATTTCATCAAAATTGCATGATATCATAAATAAAAATTCTATATACCTTCCAAATAAGTGAAATTTGAAAATTTAGGCTGTTAGGCATTGGTTATTTTGAATAAAAATTTACAGTCCATTTTTTTTTTACACAATATCCCATTCACATCTTGCATCATCATTAGAATAATAGTTTGATCGTTCCTCACAAATTAACCAACTGAACTCTGACTGCCATTCAGGAATAATTGATCTGTGTCTAAGCTTGGTCGTAGATATTGTTTTTCTCCTTCACATATACTGCTTCTCATTTTTTATAGGGGAACGCAACTCCAAATACAAAATGTACTTTCTTAACATTTCAAAGCCTTCCTGTCGATTTATTTTTGTTGAAATTTTGTGAATGAGACCCTGATCGACTTATAATTCTTAATAAACAAAACAACAAAGGGCAAACCAGCTTATTGAACCTCATTTTAGATGACAAAATGAAAAGTATATATCTTATCTATCTACACTCAGCAGATGAACATACTAAATTCTTCATTTCTATATGAAATAGGGCAGACTACCAAACAAGAGGATTTTAAATTGAAACCGAAAATAGGGTTGGAACTCCATATACATTTTTTTTTGTACTGTTGTGAGTTTTTTACTATGGCAATTTTTCAATTCAACCATCAGAATTCTTAGAAATACTTTTTACCCATCTTGCTTGAAAACAGCCCGTCTCAGATGGCTGAGGGGCTATAATTTCTGTGTGAAAACTAATATTTTTTTTTACATTTTGTACATTTTTAAGAGACGTACATTTGTAACTCCATAACACTTTGGTGAAGAGAAATTGACAGATGGATGAAAAGACAGATGGATGGAGGCAGCCACTTTATGCTCCCAAAATGTTTTTGCCAAACATAGATGTACTTGTAAGATATGTAATTGACCAAATATTGAAATCATCAACTGATCTATAACAGTATAAATCAATTGTAACATGAATGCATTATTTTCCTTTGATCTTTTTATGGTTTATATACCAGAATGTAAGCAACAGCTAAGGAACTATGAAATAATACATGTAGATACATGTACTAGATCACACACTTTAAATCTGGGCTGTAGTGTTATTAATCTCAGAGAGCCACGCAATATTATAATCAACAACCTAGATGTGATATTGCATGGCTTCATGTTACAAATCTTTTATACCTTGGTTTTCCGAGTTAAACGGTTAAACAATCGAACGGGAAGTGTGAGATTTAACTCAGAAAATCGTGGTATAAATAATACTTGACACAATAAGACTAAATTAATATTTCAAAAGAACGTACCTGGTTAACCCTGACACAAGTCACACAACATTATGGAACTGTCACCACTGTCATCATTGACATCTCCAGCAATATAACATATATATACTAAAGTAATGTTTCTGTAATAAGAGAGAAAATATTGCTTACCATTATAATAAAGATAATATTCAGCTTGTCATAGAAGAAGGCTTCTTCATCATTTATACTATAACCAATAAGGTAATACTAATCCCTCACATATTTTTCATTTGTCAGTGAAATCATGTCCTTTGTGCCAATTGTGGGAAGTTTCTTTTCTTTCTTTTTTAACAATAAAAATAATTTTTATAATTTGTCATTGGCTGTCAGCATGCATGTTCTACAATAAGCATTGAATATGAAAACCAAAAGTAAACTCCCCATGGCATTGGTATAGGCTTCAAATAAGAATATTTAGATATCTATGTCAAACTACTAAAGACATTGGATTATATACTAATTTCTAAAATAACTTGTTTAATGTTGAAGCAATGTATAAAGAATTGGATGTAGATACTTCATCATCCTATATTGATCTGACGACACATCTGCTTTTACTCAATCACTATACAAATCTTACTTAATATTCAAATCAATTCTCATTAAAGCAAGGCTTCTGCATGGGCTCCTTGAGCAAATATCAAAATTAGAATAAAAACTTCTGCTTTAAGGTACATGTACATGATACTATTCAACATGTATGCAAATTTAATTACTGATCAAATTATTTACAAACAAGAGGCTCTAGTGAGCACCTGTAAGCTTTCTCTCTTGGTTTTAAGTTTGACTTTTAAATCTTATAGATTAAGTCAGAACATATAATGTCAAACAAGTTCAAATTCAAATTTCAGCTGATTCCATCGTAAAATTAGCTTATTTTTGCCATTTATAGAAATTTCTACATTTTGCAGATGGAGGGCTGGATTAAACCAAAGATCATCACAGCCTAATTTGATTTAATTTGAATACGAAATTGATTGAGAATTTGCATAACTAGTATAACTTGGCTGAATAAAAAAGTGCACTACTCATGATTGCCATGCAGATGGAGCACCGAAAAAGCAGTATAAAGTTTCTGTGTAGTTGATTTTAAGTGTTGTTTTTTTTTTTTTTATCAAATTAAACCTTATTTGCATAATCATTAAAAATCAGCTAAAAGTAAAGTTTCACAGAAAATCCTGGAAGACATGTTGAACAACTCATTGTAAAGCCGTCACAGTTTTAGTTTGCATTCATTTTGAAAAAAAAAAAAAAAAAGTAGTTGGCTATTCAAAGAAATTTCTATATTTAGTAACTGCAGACATCTGAATGGAGCACAGAGCTGTCTAACACAATTTTGAAAGTTTACCACTTAGACTATTTATATCCAATGCATTTCATTTGGATAAATACGGTAGTTTCTGAACATTAGCAGAAGGTTTTGATGATTGAGTTTTTTTTTTCAATCAAAATATGCCTAATTTGCATAATCGGCATAATCAGCTAAAGGAAAGATTTCTCAGAAAAACTGTAAGATGTGCTGAATATGTCATGGCCATGCAGCTGCAGTGTTAATTTGAGCTTGTTTTGACTGCAAATAAAGAAGTTTTATAGCAACAGCTGTCATCTTGGGCTGTCAAACACAATTTTGATAAAGGAATAATACTTCTCATTAAAACAGAACTAGTAGTCCTTTTGATAGGAAATGTAGCTTTATTAGCAAGATAATGTGTTTTATCCCAGTGTTGTATTATAGTAACAGCAATCATGCTGGATGATTACCAGGATCATCCAACTCAATTTTAAAAGCAGGAATCCTAAGGATGATTTAGACCAACTATTGTTTAAATTCTACAATAGTTAACAAGATTTTTACTCATACTGCATTAAAGCCTTTTTCAGACATTTGTAAGGAGTATTAACAGACAATTCTCTATACATCACTTGTAAGCCAGTAATTAATAAAACATCGACAGCTATCATTATGATATCTGCAGGCTCTATTTCATTGGTCATCTCCCTTAGAAATATTCTTCATTGGTTTAGCTTGGTTTATGGTGTTTAATGCCATTTTCAACAATATTTCAGCCATACCGTGGCAGTCAGTTTTGTTTGTGCTAACCGGAGTACTCAGGAGAAAATCACCATTCTGCACGCTTCAATAAATAGTTACTAAATGGACTTTTCTCCAGTTAAGAAGGGGCCGCCGTGGTAGTGATCATACAGTTGTTGGATTTATAACTACCTATGCAATCAGTGCCCATTACCACTAACGTTGAGTTTGAACCTGCTCAGAGGAGGTGTACTGGACATGTTATGTGATAAAGTTTGTCAGTGACTTGAGGCAGGTTGGTGGTGTTCTCCCATCAATAAAACTGACCCCAACGATATTTATAACTGAAATATTGTTGAAAGTGGCAGTTAAACACAATAACCCTAACCCTTCAAGGCTTGTCTTCTTTCTCACTTTA
Organism: Gigantidas platifrons; assembly: GCA_002080005.1. NCBI lineage: Eukaryota > Metazoa > Mollusca > Bivalvia > Mytilida > Modiolidae > Gigantidas > Gigantidas platifrons. The sequence goes on from MJUT01033248.1 coordinate 113,529, forward strand.
TTTGAATTTCGTATGTACAATGTTCACTGCAGACAGCACAATCATGGCAGTAGCATGAAAAAAGTGGCTTCTGCTGATGCATAGTTGTCTAAACTCCAATAAATCATGTGGTGGAGGAATCATTAGATAGTCTTACAACTACATGTATAAACATCAAATTTTAAAGAGAAAACCCCTCACAATAAAATAAATAGATTTGTTTAATTACATCTGTAAATTTTTGCATAGGAAGCTTTCTCTTTTTATATTACCCATTGACACTATTTACTTTATAGAATTAATATTGATAGTGTCTATACTCTGTGTCACCAAGTTTGAAACCTGTTGGAAAAGAAACTACTTACAGTATACACTGTGTTAGCGGTAGACAAAAAGGTGACGGCCCGATAGTCCGAAGATCCGATAGTCCGGAGGTTCGATAGTCCGAAAATGTCCCTTTTTCAGTAATCTCTTGCACATTTCTTTATAGATGTTTGTATTATAACTTTTCAGATGACATTTACTAACAATTAAATGATTTGTTGGTATAAGTACATGTGCATTCACATCTACGCGATCTTGCATTAAAAAAAAAACAATTGGCTGATGATGCGTGAAGGAAAATGGGAAGTTTCGACCCAACTGTGTTTAGTGTCAAGGTACCGATATGTCCAGGTGCCGATTTGGCTTGTACCCGATAGATCAGAAGTACAAAATGCAATTCACAAATAGCTATATAATACTTGTCTCTGCATGGTATTATGCATTAGTTTTCTCTCCATTTCTAGTATTAGCAGTTCCAGGCATCTCAATAGACCCTTTCTTTAATGGCAGAGCTTCACGATTTTGGAGGGAACTGAGTGGAAATGCGCCGCTTTCCGCAAATTGACATCAGTTAACAATGAAAGTGACATTGTGTGGCCTTCATTTACTTTAGAGGACCCACCCATATTTGGTATGTCCAAAGCTAACCCTACCCCTAGCCTAACTCTAACCCGAGAACACAGCCTACGGCACTAGATGGCACGTTGACACAGTCTACAGCACTAGATGGCATATTGATACAACCTACGACCCTAGGTGCAAATATTTCAGTTACCCTATAGGTTGTGGGACCCCTAAAGTAAATAAAGGCCCATTGTGATGTTGAAATTTTTTACGGGAAATTGCACGTTACCAGGGGGAACAATAAAAACCAGAGCTGCCATTTTTTCAAATATAAACACACGAAATGGTCACGTCGATGCATCACAGCCAGCTTAAACTATCAAAATACAATGATTAATAGAATTACCATGGAAACAGCTGCATGTTTAAGAAGTAAATGTCATTTGAAGCAGAATCTAATTCCGAGTTGACCGTGATCGTTCCGGCATACTAGTTGCATTTCCGATTTCCGGTGCAAAACAAAATACAGTATACACAAACAAAACAATTTGTCTGACTGGCATACTTGGCAGTATTGTCGGTCCTTGTGATTTTCTGCCCGCTTGGTCCGACGAATTTCAAAAAGTCTGTCATAAAAGATACAACATGGACTTTTTGGTCATTGTTTATACCGCAAGTGTAACCTTAGTGCATTTGGTCGGATGTCTTCAGAATTCTTCTTAATGCAGTGTTTTTGGACTTTTTTTGAACTTCAGAGTCTTCATGACCCTCTAGTGTGTACTTTTGAGGGTCAAATGAAATTTCAAAGGGTAGCATCTACAAACCTGATGAATACAGTACCAACAACATAGCCAAATGGCACAAGATGGGATGGCATTTTCCATATGATGTTTAAAATAAAGAATTGTACCATTTTGTATTTTATTTATTCACTCTAGCCAGCCACTATAACATTCATGTATCTCCAATGCTGATCTTTGGAAATTATAAGAACCATCTAGTGTAAACGGATTGTTCCTTTTACTGGCAACACAAAATTTACATTTCATGCCTTTTGTACCATCATCGAAGATCAAACCAGCGATATTTACTTAACCGCCGAGTACTGAAAGTTCGTTTTGTTGACACCTTGAAACTATTACTAGTGTTGTTGTTCTCGTCGGACTGGGAGCTAGGTCCCGGTTCTGCAGCATCATTGTTTCCCTGCTTATTTGGCTTAGTAAATCCAAAATTCAACAATGTTGACATATTTGTTTTTAAACGTTCTGTGCATCATGTTGCGCAGGCACATGTTGTGCAACATGGATCATATTATGGAAAAGTCCGAGTGTTATGATTGGAATATTGATTTTATAAATAAAGTTCTACTTTCACTTTCAATCGGGTTTAACAGGGTTCTCAGAATTTCGTTCTCCAAGTCTTGCGATATAGTATCCAGTTTGGGTCTTTTGCTTTTGATTTTGCTGCGTCAGGACGACCCTTTAAACAATATTTTTGGGGGTCAAACCATTTTTTTATGCGTAAATTACGCACAAATATGCGTTAACGGAAACACTGTTAATGTTATAGTATACGGTAGGTAAATGAAAGCTGAATGATTTTTGGCAGGTGAAGTGAGACAACATTGTCATATTCAACTCATAAGCAAACCTCAGATAAACAGAAAGTTGTTATGGAAAATGTAAAAGCAAATTTAAGGAAGCAAAGTAAACAACTCAGTGTTCCATTAGAAACATAGATGGCAACCAAGTAATATTAAATCTCTGTTGTGAAAGTTTAATATAAATATACCACTGTTAAGACAATTTCCTTTAAAAATCCCCATTTAAACTGGCCTGCATAATTCAGTGGATTTGGAATGTCTGTTCTAAAAATATTAGGACTTTTCAAAAACTCAATATGTTATAAAGAACTATTTCAAAATCATAAATGATTTATCATAATACGTGATAGTAATAAGATAACTTATGCATTAGGGTTGTATTCTAACTGTTATTGTTAACTTGGGGTTTTGCCAAAGAATGTTTATTGTAAATTTGTTTTGAGCCAACAACAAAATATTTATATTTTTTATTTTCTATCGATATTTTACATCTGATATTCAGTAGATTTTTGTACATTGTGCATCTAATGTACACGTTGCATGTTATGACAAGAGTCGCCAATGTTATTGCGAGCAACAGAAAATAAATAAAAATTATAAAATGTGTTCGTACGTATGGCACTGCCCAGCATCATCAACAAACATATCGCTTATAGAATAGGGTACCCATGCGTCTATTGTAATGTTTTAGCATGTAAGCAAATTGAAGATTGATATATTTTCATCATATATCTTTTACTTTCGAGTTATTTGATAAAGTGGGAGTACATATATTTTGCAGGTGAGGTTGACTCACATTTTTTCCAGCAAATCAACAGAGTGACACCATTTTGAAAATGTATTCTTACGCCAGACCAGAAAAAAATAAATCGTCAAGTTATCGCAATAACATTTTTATATGCGGCATGTACACCAAAAGATAATCAATTCTCCTTTTAAGTAAAATTTTTATTTCACACAAAACGAAAATAATTGATTATATTTCAGAATTAAATGCGAACTATATCAACGCGGACGTTAGAAAAAAGAAGGTAAAAGAGTGGTCTCCCTTTGAAGGAATTCACCAGGAAATGTCTTTTACTAGACCACTAAAATCCCCTGCGTTTACCACACAAATGACAAAATGAAGATTTTGGTTAAAAATAAACAAACCGACAAGTATTAGCTCCCTAAAACATTGGAAGGATATGTAATTCTCTAATCACGGCATTTAATAATATTGAAGGTGAAGTCAGCAGGAATCCTCGAGACTTTACCTCGATTTCAAAGGAAAAATTTAATTTTTATTTTACATTTCATATAATTTGAAGAAAATCAAACTAGCGATCTAAAAAAAAGTCAACAAGAGTCATAGGTGATGTTAATTACAATATTTAAATTCTAATGGTAGATATCAAATAAACGGCTTCAGAACTACTGTGACACTAGCTACTCTAGCCGTCTAGGCCCAGGGGTGGTGTGAATCCGATGTGGATTCTGAAGAACTCGACGATCTGTTGAATACAATCTAGGACCCTCTCTTCCTGCAATATCATTAAACCTTTGACTTCTCTACAGAACTATTCCTTACTCTAAGCTGAGGGACAAATTAAGGCCAAGGGAGTTGGTCCAACTGTGTTTCATAAAGAAGAATGGCCAACGTAGATACAAATACTAGGAAGGGACAGGTCTTATTTTGTAAAAAAAAAACACTCTCATTCTACCAAAAAGTTCTCTGACACTGATTTTGATTTTTGATTTTTGATTGACAACATATTTGTTATCTTTTTTGGTGACGTGTTTAGTCAACAGACAGTTGTGCTCCTCTTCTCGCCGACTTGTTCCGTTAAATTCTTTTGAGACAGACTTCATACAGGGGCTTCTAGAAACTAGCCCGATTCTTTAATTTCACGTTCCGCTATATAGATGATGTCCTTTCACTAAATAATTCTAGGTTTGGTGATTTTGTTGATCGCATATATCCCATTGAACTTGAAATACGGTAGAAGATACCACAGATACAGATCTAATGGTCTGCCTCATACCGTGACCTACACCTCGAAATTGACAGTGAGGGGCGGTTAAGAACGAAACTTTACGACAAAAGATGATTTAAATTTTCCCAACTTTCCATTCATATGTAGCAACATTCCAGCAGCACCTGCATATACAGTATATCTCTCTCAGTTGATACGATATTCCAGAGCTTGTGGTTCCTATCAGGATTTCCTTGATAGCATTTGCCTATAGTTCATCAGTGCTTTGGAATAAATTATCAACCAATGTTAAAACATCAACAACTTTAAGTATGTTTAAAACGAAATGCTTTAAATATCTCAACGAAACACCAGACTAATATTAGTGGCTAAATAATAAACAATACTATAATAAGAACTCCTATTTGTTGCATGATAAATATTTCATACTCTTGTATGTGTGAAAGCAATTACTTTTCTATTGTAAATTGTATGATTATATTGTGTATTGTATTTGATTTATGAGGGCCTCAAGTTAGATTAGTGGAAACTAATTGAGTATACCCTCTTTAAATAAAGGATATTATTATTATTATTATTATAGAGGGTTGCTGCTAACAAGGCAGCTACTGAACCAATGGTTCCTCAGAAGTATTAGTAAAGTTAAAGTCATCACTTCGAAAGTTTTACGGTCGCCACCACGACTTGGTTGACCGTTAAGGAATATCTGGGTCACATATGACCACGGATATGTTCCACTTGTCGTTTCTACTTTCTACTTTTCTACTTGGTACAAATCACTAAACACTTCCCGGTCATTTCCTAGTTCATGACTTATCAGCCGGTTCGTAACTAGATTAACACAACGGGTGTCACTAGTGGAGCAGGACTACATACCCTTCCGGTGCACCTGAGTTCACACCCGGTTTTTAGTGGGGTTCGTGTTACTCGATCTTTAGTTTTATATGTATGTTTTGTTGATCGTTGTTTGTCCTTTTGTCCTTTTTCTTTTGGCCATTGTGTTGTCTAGCTGTTCCTCTTCGATATACGGATTCTGATTGCCCCTTTGGTATCTTCAAACTCTTCTTAAAATACAGTGAAGTCTATGTAGAATCCCGAAGATTTGCTTGGCTACAACTTCGAATATTTTCTTCATTTCAGAAATGCTAATCATTAATTGATGTGACTCCGGAATCAAGAATACGTAAAATAAAAGAAGCAAATAATTGCATAAATTGTGATTTTTTTTTCATTGTCAAATTAAAGATGACACATTATCCTTCATCCTTGGAGTCTAGTACCGCACTTGGAAGAATACGCGACTGTGACCTGGAAGAAAAGTTTGAACATACCAAAGGGGTAATCAGAAGCCGCTAATCGAAGGACAAAGCTAAAGATCGAGCTACATGAACTCCACTAAAAACGGGGTGAACTCAAGTGCTACGATGCCATTGGTCCTAAAACAAATACAATGTAGTCACAATTTATCTTTTGATTTAAAAGGAAATAAATGACATGTGAAGAAAATGTTAAACTTTATAAGTGTAACTATTGATTCTCAGCTAAATTTTGATAAACATATATCAGAAATAGTTTGTAAAAAGGCATCCCAAATATCCTTACACGAATAGGTAAATATTTAAACAGATTAGGTCGCCTTACCATTGACTACTACTTTATTCTTTCAAACTTTAATTACTGTCCGGTAACATGGCACTTTTGGAGCGAAAAAAATACTAAAAAAAAAATCAGGAAAGAGCTCTCCGTTTCATTTATGAAGACTATGAAAATACTTATGAAAATTTACACGAAAAATCTAAATTGCCGTCTTTAAAAATTCGTAGATAAAGATATTGAAACATTCAAAATTATCCACAAATCTTCATGATTTAATTCCAATTAAAGATCAAAAATATAATTTTAGGCATCAAGATAAAGCAGTTTTATCCAGAGTACGCTCAACAAGGTATGGTTTAAATTCTTTTCGGTATAATGCTGCACAAATAATGAACCAGCTACCTAATCACTTCAGACGACAAGAAACATCATTAGAACATTTAAAAAAAATAATTCAAACATGGAACAGCAGCTCATGCCAGTGTAGTGCATGCAGATGACCTTTTATATCTAAATTTGTGTGCTTTAAAAAGCATTTGTATTTTTTGTTTGCTTAAAGGCATACAGGCTGTCAGAATTGAATTTGTTGTTTATATCAAAAGTTGCCAATATTAATAAAATGTTCTGAACAAAAAGCCAGGTTTACAAAATCTGTTATAATGTCGTAATTAGTGAAAAGAATTCGAATGTTTATCATCGTCTGTTGGTGGAATCGCCATTAACACATGATTAATTATGAATCGGCTGCAGTTCCGAAGTTTGCCGAGCAGGTGTGATAACTGCTATAAATAACCGAGGATGGATGATGAGGTAAGCATGTTGCATGTTGCATGTAAATTCATTAGAATTAATATAAATTAAGAAATATATCTATGAAATTGAATCTCGGGGTAATCTGTGTAGAATCCGTCAATGTTTTTGTTCTTCCACGATTCGATTTTTGCACATCCGACATTTTCTTCATCAACAAACAATTTCGCACATGCGCACACGCTTTCCCGAATGACTCCACTGTCATGTCGTATGCATATTGGGCGGGTCAACACTGAATTCTTTCCTGGATGGAAGAAAATCAAACAGCGACGTATTTCCTTCGTTCCAGGCTACTAGTATTTACGTATGGTATTATGAATGATTTCAACTGCAATATATCTTTATGGTTTTTTAAATCAAAGTTTAGGTCTTTAATATTGGGAAACATTTTCTTTAAATAACGGCCTTTAAATTGGTCCCTCTAAAACAAGAAATGAAACAGAAACGAAACGCAACGAACGAAACGAAATCTGGCGAAACGAAACGAAACCGGGCGAAACGAAACGAAACGGAACCGAGCGAAATAAAACGAAACGAAACGAAATGGAAATCGAAACGAAACGAAACAAAACTGAGAAACAAAACCGAAACGTCAAAAAGGATAATGTTTCGGAACATATCTAATTACATTCCCATAGTTTAAAATTTGGCAAAGCTCCGTTGATGCCTGTCACTAGTATTAACGGTTCGGTGAACTGTGGACAGGGGAGTTCTTCATATCAAAGCAACTAGCCAAAGGGATAATCCAGAAAATCCTAGGTTCAAAGCAAAATGGTGATACAGAGATTCACAAATAGAGACGATAACATAACATAACTTTATTGTTCCAATCAAGGGCCCACAAAAGGCGAAGACATATTATAACAATCATGATTAGTGTGGGTGTATTGCCACTGGTTGCAATACTTGGAAAGATACCAGGGGATGGTGTTTCCCCGTGTCAGATCCAGAACT
>MJUT01033248.1:126356-144951 GCA_002080005.1 Gigantidas platifrons
TCGTTTATATTTAGATATTTCAAGGTCTTTCAAGTGTCCCAAATATTCACCCGTGGTCTGTCTGATTTGCTAAGTTGCGGTCGGTTCGTTGGTTGTTCTTGTATTGGGAGAATACTCGTCAGTTCTGAACATAAATTATGTCAGAACTCAAATATTTTGTATCGTGTCTTGTATATATTGATCAATTGCTTTTTTTAAGCAAATTATTGATATTTTTTAACAAAGCTTACTATCAAGAGTTATATATACTAATTATAGAATTTATTAACGTGGTCAACTCAGCCGAGTGGTAAGATGGAAGTTTTGAAAGTCAAACTAGACTTTAAAAAGCTCTGCAGTGGTTCGAAACACGAAAGTCCCAAAATAAGTAAAACACGTTTTAAGCCTAAAATAGTAAAAGGTTAAAGTTCATATATTCAAGAACAAAAGAATGAACTGTAGATTCTTAAAAATAATCCACTGTTCGAACAATAGTGTGACGTCAGAGAATAAACAACGTGTTCAGGTAATTTTGCTCTCTATTATTAATTTATGGAACTGAGGGGTATGAAGATTAAGGATAAGTATCCTTAAATACTCCTAGTCAAGTCAAGTATGTCTACGTATCTAATTCGCATCTTTCTTGGAAATGGTCATGATTTGATTAAAGAAATATGTGTCAATTCTGATCATTTCTTGGATAGGAATGTGGGAAATAATCAATATTTATGGATCTGAGGAGTATTAATATTAAGGGTAAGTAACATTAAATACTCATATTCCCCACTGTTGTCAAGTCAAGTTAATTATCCACACCTTTCTTGGAAATGATCATGATTTGATTAAAGAAATATGTGTCAATTCTGATCATTTCTTGGATAGGAATGTGGGAAATAATCAACATCTATGGAACTGAGGGGGCCAAGCCAAGTCAAGACAAGCCAAGCCTGACCATTTATTGGATAGGAATGTGGGATATAATCAACAGGTATGGAACTGAGGGGGCCAAAGACTAAGACTAAGACTAAGACTAAGACTAAGACTACGACTACGACTACGACTACGACTACGACAAGGCCAACCATGTGACAGGCAGATCGGCCGGTGGCCGACTGCTGCCCACGGCAAGGCCAACCCTGTGACAGGCAGATCGGCCGGTGGCCGACTGCTGCCCACGGCAAGGCCAACCCTGTGACAGGCAGATCGGCCGGTGGCCGACTGCTGCCCACGGCAAGGCCAACCCTGTGACAGGCAGATCGGCCGGTGGCCGACTGCTGCCCACGGCAAGGCCAACCCTGTGACAGGCCTGGTTGGCCTTGCCGTGTGCAGCAGTCGGTGGCTGACCGCTGCATACGGTTGTGACGCCCTGTATGGAATCTAGTCTAATCGGGGGGGGGGACTCGGGTGCCCCGAAAGGGTAAGCAGTTCCTGCTGCACTAGTGACACCCGTCGGGTTAATCTAGTTACAAATCCTGTGATAATTCATGAACGGTGAACGGAGCGGGATGTGCTTACGACAAATGGAACATATCCGTGGTTATTTGTGACACAGATATTCCAAAACGGTTAACCAAATCATGATGGCGACCGTACAAAGACGGTAAAAATAAAAATAACAGTTAAAGTTAGTTGGTTTATCAACGGTCCTCCGATCCAAGACCAGTAAAACTTTGTGGCATAAGTAAAATTTTCAGTTTTTATTGACAAATATATAAAATAGATTCGAATTCAAGAATCATATTCGCAACAGTAAATTCTAATTTTCATTCCGAAAACTGTATTAATATCACATTGTTTCACAGAATGAACTTCGTGTAGACAGTAAGAAACTTTCACATACTATAGCTAATGAGGAACTGGGCCCCTCATTTACATACCTTGGAGTAATTTAAAAAAAATAGAAAGTTATACATACATATATATATATATATATAAAACATTGACCACAATCCAAGCTGGAAAGAGAATCAAAGACAAAAAAGACAGAGTTTCTGGATCCGCCAGTTACAAACATTACATCCGTCGGGCATAAACAACAAGGCATCTTTTGTTGTCATTTAAATTTTTGCCAGTTATCTAGTTGGTAAATTTCATCATTGCATTCTCTCATTATTTTCATATTCTTTATAAATTAGTGTACATATATATATTTTAATAATACATATAGTCCGTTTGGCCAGCCTAAAACAGGCCTAAAAAATAATTAAAAATCAACAGTTCAACTTATTTTTTTTCTTCTTCACACATTTACTTGTAAATCATCTACCTACTCCGACAAATAATTTCAGAATTTTGACACTATTTTCCAAAAAGTTGCCCATTAGGTCTCTATGTTAAATATTTGTACCAAATGTGGATATATGCATAGGGAGTAAGTATGCTTGTTGTTACCAACTTCCAGTGTAAACAATAACAACAACACATGTGGTTTTATTTACATTTCACTGTCATGTGATTACCTTATTTGAATATGTCACCAGAACCCAAGCATGCATGAGATGTTCATTTCACCTTCAAGTGACAATAGGTTATTCTATAAACAAAACCAAAGATTTTCACCCAAAGTTTAACTTTTTACATTTTATTGGAAATTATTTTAGAAATTTAAAAGTAAAAAGTATAAATGCAAGCCTTTGAATTTTAATCATTTTCTTTAAATTCTAAATAAAATCACTTTTGTTTTGGTGTTTTCTAAAGCCCAGTATTTGAACTCAAGAACATGGTTATATAGTAAACCTATGTGTATTGACCAGATATACCATGTAAATAGCCCATGCTTTGCATGCTTTGTGTATACTTTTAAGAAAATGAAAACAAGTTTTATGTATGTTATTTAAGCATAATAAAAAACAAGTAATTAATATATTTTTTTTAAATATAAAAGAAAAAATATAAAACAAAGGTAGAAAAAAAAACATTTTTTTTTGTCTTTTTAAAATTAAAAAATATCTGTCCTTATTTTAGAACTCTACCAATACTTATATATGACTAGTTGGTTATATTTTCCCCATTTTGCCATGTCTTGACTATCAAGTTGACTAAAAAATCAGTATTATTTGTTTAAAACAGAGTTTTGCTGAAATGTTTCAGATATAATAAGAGTAATAATAAGTGTATTGTTATAAAGGGTTGCCTTTGGTTGTCATGTACCATCAGCTATATCTTTTATAGAAAATGAATATCCATGGAAAATTAATATTCTCTAAAAACAATTTTCAACATATATTTCATGTATGTCTTGATCCTAATTTATGAAATACAAGTTCTCAAATATGATGCACTCTACTTCAATTATACCTTCAATGGGTATGTGTATTGAAAACCTGTTTACATGTAACCTATTGTCACTTGGTGAAAGTGAAATGAACATCTCATGCATCCTTGGGTTCTTGTGACATATTCAAATTAGGTAATCACATGACAGTGAAATGTAAATAAAACCAGTGTGTTGAAAAAAAAAATAATAATAATAAAACCAGTGTGTTGTTGTTATTGTTTACACTGGAAGTTGGTAACAACAAGCATATATATATATATATATAGAGAGAGAGAGAGAGAGAGAGAGAGCGAGAGAGATACAAAATGTATATATTAGTGCAGTGACTGAAGTCTAAAAAGTGGCTTATTTATCGAGTTTAATGTACCAGCATACCTGCAGGCCAAAAATGATTTTTTTCAATGTTTATACCATAATCTTACTTTTTCGCCCGGTCGTAGAGTTTTCGTATGGTGCAGTTCTCAGAAAATTCACCAAGAAAACGAAAAATTCATTTTTCCTGAAATAGTATTCTACACGGAGGCAATGCTAGTTTTTGAATATAGCAATCTCTATATTATTAAATTTGCATAAAAAAGAAACAATAAGATCCAATTCATGTTGCCTGGTCTTTATTACACTTTTTATGCACGATTTAAGCTTTTGAAATACTGCCAAACTTTGCTATCTCATTGCTTTGCCAGTGAAGTCACTATTTTATTCGTTAATTATACTTCGTGTTTGTGTAAAGAACCACGAGATAAATAATAAATAAATTTAACCTTTTTCAGTAATAAAAAGTTATAATGACGATATTATTCACGTTTTCTTGCGTTTTAACATATTTACGAATATTCCATTGACGTTAACTATATATCCGGAATTACGGTGTTCTACCGATACGAATGAAATTTTACTTTTCATTGGTGGACTCGCTTGACTAGTGTCTTATGCAATTGCTATTATTTGATTGAATTACTTGTCATCGTGCTTATTACCTTAGCTAGGTGTTGTTAGTTATTTGTTGTAAATAGTATTTTATGCATTTTCTTGGTATATTTTTCATATTTTGTAATGTGTTTAGACCTGAATATACCTTCGTAGCTTATGCTCCTATTATTGACGCTAAACCTAGTGGCATGGCAACAGTATACACATCTATGAAACAGTGCTTGGATATGTCGAAACACGCTGGGCAACAATATTCTGTGCAAACATTTGACCAGCAACTGTATGCTGTTGCCCAACAAGTTAAATGGGCTATGCCAGAGATTTTTCATACCCACATTTTACGTTTAGGTGGATTCCACACGCTTTCTTGTTTCATCGCCTCTGTTGGCAAGATTTGGGCATCGGGGGGACTCCATGATCTGCTTGTAGATTCAGGTATTTACGCGTCAAATACAGTGGATCAGATGCTTGTTGGCAAACAGTTTAATCGTGGTGTACGTGCATTAACTATTGCGTATGAGGCACTTATGGCTCTGTTATATGAAGCATTTTTCAGATGGTGCAAGGATGGAAACCGTTTAGAGCATATTGACCAAAATGTGTGGAAGAAAGTCACTGATTGCCATAATTCGTTTTCTTTCTCATCACAGAACATTATTCTCGTAAATCGTCGAATATATGTGTATTGAAAAAACACTGCTATAATCTTCTGTGACACTTCGAGTAACGGCCAATTAACCAAATGAACGGGCTGACTTCCTATAGTAATACATGAGTACAAAATATCACATTATGCATATTTCACGGTATTTTCATTATCATCGTAATATTTTTTTTGTGATTTTTGTTCATTTTTAATTTGCTTATTTTAAAATAGCATTTTAATTTATTTTTAACGTAACATGACGTCATCACTTATTGCAACTGACGTAATATTATTACTATGCACATTACAAAACTAATTACTCATTTATTGCGTCAGTTTATTTGAAATTATAACCATTTTATGACCTTTTTCCAAAATTATGAAATTCCCAGCTGTTGATCTTTAACCCCAAATCTGCAGGAAATGCACCATATTTCATTTCTACGACCAGGCAAAAATGAAACCCCAGACATCACTCTAAACGATGATATACAATTTGGCTTGCAGGTAGGGTGGTACATTAAAGTTGAAAATTTGATGGTCTAGTCACTCCACTATATATATAGTTGTAGTTTTAAATTCTCTCATACATTTTATTCTAAAACAAATTTAAAACAAAACCTTATTGTTCGGTCAATAATATAAAAATTGTTTTTGTATTTATTCAATTTTACATAATATACATTGTATGTAAGAACATTTTCTTGAATCATTTTCAAAATATTATTCATGTCCAAGTGTATTCTAAAATGAACGTCTGTGATATATAAATAGCCAAGATAGCTGGACATTAGCTAACACATTTTCTTAATTTGTGACAATAGGAATGCTGATAAGAAGTTGATGGATAATGAACCATAACAAATTTCAGAAATTTGATATCTCCTTAAAATTAGGATGAATTTTGGCGTTGGACCACATAGTATATGTTTGAATGCATGATATTTATTGTATGTGTTGTTTTGTTATATAGTCTATTTTAAAAGCTCATTAGAGCTTGTGTTATACTTTGAACTGAATTGAATTGGGCGGATAGGCAGTGCCTGTTCCACATTAGGCACCCGTCATGTTACTTTTGTTACAAACCCGATGAATGAGGAAAAGAGTGGATTGTGATTCCGACAAACGGAACATATCCGTGGTAATTTGTGACACAGATACTCCATAATAATCTAGTTCAGATTAGACATCCGAATACATTTTCTGCTCTGTAATCTGTATCTGTATGAGTACGTTGAAGTAACTAATTCTGGCTTTTATCCAACGATAGAGAGAGCACCGTCGATTTATTGACGGTTTGTGAGAGCAGATTTGAAGCTCTCAACACTAATTGCGCACACAACTGAGTCTTCTAGATGGTTCCAGTCAATTAGGTTTTTTTTTTTTTGTTTCTTCTTATTTTTATATACAAAGAATGAATTTGAGAATTGATGTGTTTTGCTTGATGGAATGTCAAAACACTCAAATTTGTTAGCAGTGATAGATCTCTTGGGTTTAACTTTTTCCAGGTAATCGTTTTGTTCTATAGCAGTAATGTTTTCGTAAGTCTAATTTCAACAAGATCAACCCCGTAACGCTTAACCAAGTCATGGTGATACGATCTGTAAGAAAATCTTATTAAGTTATTGTTGAATTCCGAGTACCTTGAATATTACATTTTAGCTAGCAATATAAGAACTCGTCTCAGCCAAAATAACATATCATATGATAGCCAATAGCAAAGGATCACGCGAGACACAATTGGTCTTCAGTATCCAACACCTATAGCTGAAATAAACGTTAGAGAAACCCGATGGGTAAATTAAGAATGGACAATCCAGAGACACTGGCAACATTAGGTACACAAGACACAGGACAAATAAACGTTAGAGAAACCCAATGGGCAAATTAAGAATGGACAACCCAGAGACACTGGCAACATTAGGTACACAAGACACAGGACAAATAAACGTTAGAGATACCCTATGGGCAAATTAAGAATGGACAATCCAGAGACACTGGCAACATTAGGTACACAAGACACAGGACAAATAAACGTTAGAGAAACCCGATGGGCAAATTAAGAATGGACAATCCATAGACACTGGCAACATTAGGTACACAAGACACAGGACAAATAAACGTTAGAGAAGCCCGATGGGCAAATTAAGAATGGACAATCCAGAGACACTGGCAACATTAGGTACACAAGACACAGGACAAATAAACGTTAGAGAAACCCAATGGGCAAATTAAGAATGGACAATCCAGAGAAACTGGCAACATTAGGTACACAAGACACAGGACAAATAAACGTTAGAGAAACCCAATGGGCAAATTAAGAATGGACAATCCAGAGACACTGGCAACATTAGGTACACAAGACACAGGACTAAGTCAAAGAAAGCAAAAACACAACAGCAAACTAAAAAGATAAGCAATACTGACCCCACCAAAACCAGGGCTGAAACCAGGAGCTCGCGAAGGGAAATGCGCTCCTGCCTCTTACAAGACACCCGCCCCGTTATTCAATTGTCAAAGACATATTTGACACCGATATACACAAACTAACTAAACACTATCAGAGGATAATCAATTTAGATTTTTCGAAGGCATTTGATAAAGATTAATTCATAAACTAAACTACAATGGAATTCGAATAAAAACATATATTAAATAGCAGATTTTTAGGACATAGACAACAGCTGGTTCTTTTGAATGGCATAAAATCTTCCAAATAAGCTGTTGACTTTGGCGTCACCAGAGTACTGTTTAGAGCCTACAAGGGACTGTTTAAGGTCCTACATGTCTTTAACCAACGATTTACCGAAACTGCAGTGTAAGACTTTTTGCTGATGACTCTTTGTTGAATAGAAGAATTTTCAATAAATCTGTCGGATTTACTCCAAAAGACTTAATTTGGGAAAATGGGAAAATGATAGGCAAATGAAATTTCCCCCCCCCCAAATCTTATGACATTCATGCTTTTACAATCATTTAATTACCGGTATTCCTAACACAGTCATATTTTAGGAGATGTTAAAAATAGTAAATATTTCGGTGTCACTATTATCTTGACTTGGGGACCACATTTAGAGAATCTTGCATGTAAGACAAACAAAACGTTATGATTTTTATACAGGAGCTTGGGTTGGCTCAATGAGTTAGGTCGTTGGATCTAAAAACTCATACAAGCCTATCACCAATACGGCGTGGGTTCGCGTCCGGCTTTGTAAATTACAAAAAAAGGGTGCACTCGACTCGCAGCCGCAAGTGATAAAGTTTACCAGTTGCTTGCCCATGGTCGGTTGTTCTCTCCGGGTACTCCGGCTTCCTCCACCACTAAAACTGGTCACCATGATATAGCTGAAATATTGTTGAAAGTGGCGTTAAACACAAAAAATCAAAATCACAGGAACTTAAATAATGCAATGCTTGAATTCTGTTGCTGAACTCTTTTTTAATCAATGTATTAACTAATCCTATTTAATCAATGAAATAACTAATTATGTGATTAGGAATTAAAAATGTAATTATGGCTAATCATATGATTAGCTTAATCACAAGTTCAACAACGGACCCCAGCACACCTAAGGTGAAAAACCTTAATTACTCGTCACTTGTCTTTCCTGTCGCCTGCTCCAGTTTACAATAATCAATATTGAAAGGGAAAATGTTGTAGCTCAAGCGAAACTACAGTTATATAAAAACTAGATATATGGCGCTGGGGAGGACCCAAGACGCCACGATGAAAAATGACTTATGTTGAACTATCTACATAGCATTTATCCTCTAGAAATATACTTAAATAGGAAATATGACAGGTATAATACTAGTACAGGCCCCCTAAATACACGCAAACAGTCAGTCGATCGACCTAACGTATATAATTAGTTCTGGGAAATCGCGTGTTTGCGCAATGAAAAAGGAATGTGAATAACACATTGCAAATCAATTGTACAGTAAGTGTAATCGGTAAAACGTCTTTAGAGGGTGGTATCAGGCTGCGTAGCACTGTAGGGCTCACGTATCGCGTGCATAAAGGTATGTAGTAATATTATAGGTCATGCCTGTGGTTTCTCATATTTTCTTTTAAACTTCAATGTACTGTCTATACCCTTGTCTGTACAAATATTGAATAATATATTATGTTTACTGTTTACCGTCGCGTTTTCAATCGCAAGTTGTGAAGGGTCATTTCAGCTAGAGGGAGCAACGGGACGGCACTTTTGGATCTGCTGTATAAAGCTTGTGTATGCTGTATTGAAATAGAAGTGGTTTTAATGTCAGGGCACTCCTCACAGTTGAAGTATCTGTTCATATTTCGAGTAACTATGGCATATGTATTTAAGCGATTTTTATCTTGGCCGAATGATAAACATTATCCAATTATGTATTCAGGGCTGTTTTATCATTACTGACAACATGAAACATGAAACACATGTGTTGTTTTATTGCCGCAGCATTGCTATATGTGGGAGACGCCACAGGCGCATGGAGCATGGATTTCGTTTCCTCCTCCCCCTTTTCTCAACTACCCCCCTTTTTTCAAAATTTTCATAATCATTCGTTTTTTTTCATTTGACAATATCAGTAGACGTCATACATCATGAATAATACGTGTATTCTGTGTCCACTGTTTTTCGATTGTTACAGTATGAACATGTTGAAAAAGGGGGTAGTAGAGAAAAGGGGGAGTAGGAAACGAATTCCATGCCCCATGCGCCTGTGGGAGACGCCATATTTTATATATATTTCAGTTATTTTCCTTGACAGAAATTCGTTTGAGGATGTGTTGCTGTATTTTCTGACTATGACGAATATGAGCATGGTAGATTTTTTTTGTGTGTGATTTGGCCGATTGTTTTGGTCGCGCCCAGGCCAGCTCAAGATTTTCGACCAACTGTCTTTTACCATTGAGTTTCAGCTGAACTTGTTTTTCCAAATTACTTTATTGTATTTGAGCTTATTCACTTTCCTTGCTAATAAATTACCATCAACAATTGAGGACGGTTATTAACAAAACTACATGACAAACATGATTACTTCACTTTTAATAGTCCAATTTCACATTCATCAGTAGCTGTATTACAGGCTCCAGTAGCACCAGCATATGGAGTTTACATTTCACAACCCACGCGTTATTTTATGGTGTATATCCAAATTCGTGGCGTTCTGGAAAAAGTTCTGCTGCTAATGTGATATATATAAATATTCAAATTTGCAAACTTTTGGGCCAGTGACTATGGTTCCAAATACATTGTATGAAAGTCAAATGGCTTTTCCGCATGATATATTTTGTTTTACGTGAGACGTATTATGATTTTATGGTAGTGATGGACTTGAAATAAAACTTCCCTGTCCTTTCCTCACTAATGACTTCTCACCGTGTTTGTAACTAGATGAATACGACGGGTGCCCCTACTGGGGCAGGAACTGCCTACCCTTCCGGAGCACCCGAGTTCACCTTCGGTATTTGGAGGATGCGTGTTACTCTATCTTTAGTTTTATGTGTATGTTTTGTAGATCGTTGTTTATCCTTTTGGCCATTGTGTTGTCTGTTCTTTTTCGATTTACGGATTCTGATTACCTCTTTGTTATCTTCAAACTCTTCATATTGTAAATTATTTATGTAATAAATAAAGATGGCCATTGTGCCTTTCAGTACCTACTAGACTTCGTTTGTTTAAATATAGTATGTGCTCAGTGATGTGTACTATTCAAAGTACAAAGCTGTTTAGCACATAAATGCTTTATGTTCGTTTGAATAGTGTGAATCTTGAATATAATATTACTTTCCCCGTTGTAGCATAATATAGGCCCATTAAAATGTCAAGGCAATAATAATAATTAAACATTGTAAAACCACAAAATAAATTGTGACACATTTTTCAAAATTCGTAATTTAGATAAGCAATTCTACAGAACAATGGACGATAAACTTTTACTATTTGAACAAACTAGAAGTGCTTTTACTTGATATGGTGATAGCCTATATATAGTGGACAGTGGGCAGCTACTGCGCACTTTATAATCTTAACAAAATGAAGATACTGGTAGTAATCACATGTATTGTTTTTCTTACAGAAGCGGCCACTTTACCGAAATGGAGAAGAAAAAGTAAGATTAATATTTTTAATATTACTTAATCTGTTTCGAATTCTTAACAAAGTTTATTACTATCACTACATGGGTCGACTATTAGTCCCCGAGGATATCATCAGCCCAGTGTTTCTGTGTTTATTATACGATTTTGTGAGCGTTTTACTTGTTTAAGTTTCTAAATTCAAGATGCCATAAAATCGGAAAATATCAGTAACTTAATTGCATCGCCATCTAGTCATTCATATAGGAAAAACAACTGCAAACATGAAGGTTAGTGGATTTTTTTTTTATCACAGGCATTTCTATTACTGACTTTCACTTACAAAAATAAGTTCCTATTAGAATCGAAATAAATCATGGAAGCAATAGTTTGTATAACGTTTTAACATGTTTAAAATGATTTTCATAGCATTTTACACCTCGTTGACGCTAGGGATAAAATTTAAAGAAAATAATGTTGCCCATGTTAAAGTTGATACAAACTGGTTTCCATGAATTATTTCTTAACTTTACCGACCAGCACAATGAGCCGTAATCATATTAGAAAACAATGTTAGAACTGACAGGAGAGTAGCATTTTTAATTATTTGGTCACGTGATATATTTGAGAAACCCTTGAAGCAAACCCGCCTCATAAGCGTGTATACAAATAGGTGAATAGCGGAGCACAATGTGTAACCATTGGAATACCAATCGTTTGTTGCAACACCAGTTTACCAAACATGACACCTACAGGGTAGTCTGCAGGTTTCTGGAAAGGGGGGTGCGGGTGACTTGGTACAGGCATTTCAAAAGAAATGGTGGATTCAATCGGATTTTACCGCGCGAACAACCCCCCCCCTTTTCCATTGTGGTTTACATCCAAAATCAGTTAAGTTGAGCCAAAAGCGATCAGAAAACGGCAGCAAACTTTTTGACACAGAATATCTGATAAAGGTTATATTTTGAAATGTAACATTTGGACAATAAGAAAACATATATATCAGTTCTTGATTCGTGCTTTTCTTTTGAATATTTGTTGTGTAAATACATTAAGGTAATTGTTCATGTGAATTACTTTATTGCTTGATGTGTTCTTTATAAAGTTAAAATTTTGGTCGAAAATAAGTTAATATAATGTTCTAAATTTGGAAAAATGAAGTATATTTAATTACTAAAAAGGTAAAGCATAAAAATGTATAAAATGTTCTATTAACAAGAAATTTACTTGTATGAAAAGGCGTTAATCAATTTGCTGGTAATAAAGTTTATTTATTTTTGTTTACATCCTTTTTATACTTAACATTTTTGAACTCAAAGCGATAGAAAATGAGGACTAAATGCACTTATTTCATTTTATAGCATTTTATATACTCTATATCCATTTTTGGCTATATAGATCAACAGACACTGTTTACTTTTACCTTGGGTTGAAATAAATCGTCTCTTTGTAACGTAATTCACTTTTCCATACAAAAATGTATGACAGGTTTTATTTTCCTTTTACTTGTTTGCAATTGAAAAGAAGCAACCAACAACAATAAATGCAATAACTTTGGATGATGAAAACGAAAGAAGATCAACGTTTT
This sequence comes from Gigantidas platifrons, assembly GCA_002080005.1. Classification (NCBI taxonomy): domain Eukaryota; kingdom Metazoa; phylum Mollusca; class Bivalvia; order Mytilida; family Modiolidae; genus Gigantidas; species Gigantidas platifrons. The sequence continues at coordinate 138,841 of MJUT01033248.1, forward strand.
GTCGTAAAGACAAACTTCTACCTTTCTTTGACGAGCTTTAACATAAAAAATAGAACAATTATCGCAACAAATCTCAACAATACAATATGTTTGCTTGAATATACAGATTTTCAGCCCCAAAGCTGGTCAAATACAAGTTACAACTGTTCATTTTAATTTCTTTTTCTTCTAAATCATGTAAATTGTCTATTTAAAATAATTACTTGCACTTGCATTTGCATAACGTAATTCACAGTTATAGTATCCAAACTACATAAAAGACATATTTAATTACCTGTATTTCGATTTTTAAAAATCAGATCTCGACAAACATATCTTGAACCTTTTTTAAGTCCTTCGCCGAAAATTTAAACGTATTACGCGTCTTTCTATTCTTAACGGAATTGTCCAATAAACACAGAATACCTCCTTCCGTGATCCTATTCGGGCCATCTGAATGATTCCTAGAACCATCCATGAAGGAAAGATAGTATCCTCTATTTTCATCATCAAATTCTATAATTTCCCCCACATACCATCGCCTATCATATATTGCTGCAACACGTGTATTTGCAGCATATTGCCCTATAAGTTATCACTTACATTTAAATTTATTTCTTGTTGACTAATTCTTTCTCTAACGGTGTCTTCAGGAGCAGTATCAGCTTCCTTACCTTGACCTTCAACTTGAAATCGACAACAGAGGAAGATTAATAACAAAACTCTACGACAAACAAGATGACTTCACTTTTCCAATAGTCGACTTCCCTTGCATCATTAGCAATATTCCAGCATAACCAGTGTATGGATTTCACATTTCACAACTCATAGGTTACCGTATTCTAGAGCTTGTGCCCAGTATAGTGATTTTCTGGACAGAGGGTTAGGATAATGGCGTTTAACGCCAATTTCAACGATATTTCAGTTATATCGTGGCGGTCAGTTTTTTGGTAGAGGAAACCGGAGTATCCTAATCCAGCTGCTCACGCAAGAGCTACCGAAACAACGTCACGCTGCTCCTAGGTTGAAGTCATCACTACAAACATTCCACTGTTGTCATCGCAATCTGGTTGACAGTTACGAAGTATCAAAATCTCAAATGACAATGGATATTTTAAGTTTTACGTACATATTGTCTTTCCTCTATCACTGCCAATACTTTTATCAGTCTTGACTGTATATATGAGTAACACGGCGGGTGTCTTATAAGAAGCCTTCGCGAGCGCTTGAGTTCACCCGTAATGTTTTTGTGGGGTCCGTATTGCCCATCGTTTTATTTTTTTTGTCTTTTCATATGATGTGTCTATGTGCTTTTGTCCGTGGTGTGATGCCCGTTGCGATTTCCACATAAAATCGATGCTGGGTTCGTCTTTACCTCCAGTTGTTTGTATGGGGTTCATTTCTTTTTTACGCTATGTCTGTGTGTTTGCGCATAGTGGTGTCCATTACATATTGTTATGTGTTTTATTGGTTTTGTTTGGCTTGCGTTTTGTGTATCCTATGTTGCCAGTTTCTCTGGACTATCCATTGTTTATTGCTACTTCTGTATTCTCTGACGTTTCCTTGACTGTGCCGTGAATTTCCCACCCCTCACAAACTGGTTACACTTTACAATTTGAGAAACATGCATCGCAGAAACAAGTCTTGTCCTTAACAACTATTCCCCCGACGCTAAGTCTAATAACTGCGTGTACCTGAAAAGTCCCTATTCCCTGTCTACTTGCGATCCCTGCACGTTTTTTTTTGGACATTCGGACACTGTGATAATGTGGCAAAGACATATTTCAAAGTACTATTTTCCTGCATTTTACCCAATTGAAAAAGAAACATCTGTGTGTGAATTACGTTACGTTGTTGTAAGCTACGTTACAGTAGGAAATTGCACATGTACAAGCTGTAAGAACAATGACATTGGAGGGTAATGATGGCCATTTATTCATACACTAATTATCAATGAATTGCACAAGAAAGCTTATTGAAAACGTTTAATATATACCAAAAATCATATAATAAGCAGAAGACATACCTCATGTGCAATGATTAACATTGAAATTCTTGCTTTTTGAACATTTTCCTCGAGTAAACTTAGCATATAAGATAGCCGGTATGTATATCGCTGTATAATTAAGCTTAGCCTGAATAATTTTGCTATAGAAATAATTCTACAGCTGTTTAAAAGGATATCTGCATAACGTAATTCACTGTAACGTATTTCACGAAAATGTATTATATTGTCTGCAGAAAAATAATTTCAGAAGATAATCAAAATAGTTAAATGATGATCACATGGAAGTTTATAATTATTTTATTTGATCAATGATACAAAGAAGATCAGACACAAGTTTTACCAACTTATGGAGTCTTCTCCTATATATACAATCATTATTACATTATATTGAGAATGCACAAAAAAACAAGAAAAATACAATTTTATCATATAACATAGCTGAAAATCACATGGAACATCAACATGTATCATAGTCATACATTGAGAAATCCATTGAAAGTAAGTATATTAGCGAACAAACGCGTAGCGTAATTCACAATTAAATGCAAAATTTAAAATAACAAATCTATGATGTTTTCTTTCGAACAAAAGTTTTCTATTGAAGCATTTTGGACTATTTTTTCATATTCCTTGTCTATGGGACGACCATTTAAAGATATTCTAATGGGATTCTCTTCTATCAGGATCTTAAGCTAGAGTTTATAAATTCGTAACGTAATTCACTATAGATTCTGTGACACCTAAAATTCAGTTCATGTCAATTTTTGGTAGGCGAAATTTTGCTTACACATGCCTTTAAATGTTTATATGGCGTTTTTACTTTCCAGAAAACACAAAGTCTTAAACTGTTTAATGATTTCATATCTTGTACGGGTGCCTTAATGAACTGTCCTATAGTTTGTGACATGCATTTTTGTGAACATTATCCATATATAACATCTATTTTCTTTTATTACGTTCACAAATAGGCGTTTTATTACTATGTAGGAAGAAGTTACTTTATTCCTTGATAAAATACACCAGATATTTTTTCCGAACTCAGTTTCATGTTTTTAAAAATATGCTGTGACACGAAAAATCAACATTGGCTAACTTTAACTGATTTTGGACCTTTAGTGTTCGCAGGGGCGGATGCAGGATTGCAGGTTATAGAAGGTGGAATGAACAAGTGTCGCCGAGCGAAGCGAACATTTTTGGGGTATTTTGTGTGAAAATTCAAGTTTTTATGCAAAAAATCATATTTTTTCCAATTTTAGAGGGGCTGCCGGCTGTGCCCCCCCTTGAATCCGCCACTGGTTCCGGTAGTGACAACAATAGTACGTATATGCTGTTGAATGAAAATATAGTGCTACTTCTGGCTCAAATTATATATCTTATATTCATGATATTGGACACTTGACTTTAATTGCGAATTGATTCTTAACCTGGAAGTAATTCAAGTCTTACGCCTTCAAATGAGGAATGCATAGAATTAGATCATTACATAAGGCCATCCTGAAAAAATGTTGGTTTGCCGTTTTCCGACTCACAACCTTTTTTTTTGTGGAAAGGGGGGTGCGATCGCACCCAACGCACCCCCCGTCCCGACGGCCATGATCTATTCATTCGATCAAAAAAATATAACTTTTGAATGATCTCGTCCTGTTTATATTTATTATTAGATTTAGAATGTCTATTGTCAAAGTAAAATTTGTCTAATAAATCTAGAACTACAAGCACATGTCATATTATACTCTACTTAAAAGCCGAGCTACCAATAAAACTCATGTATCTAGAGATACAGGCTTTTGTCCTATAATAATTGTAATTCTGAATCTGTGTAATCTAGCAATTAAGCTAAGTAATACTGCATACAACTAAGGAACCGAGAGCTACAGACTTATTTCCTGTAGTATTGAGAATTCTGGTTTGGTTTATAGTGTTTAACGCCATTTTCAACAATATTTCACTTATATCACGGCGGTCGTTTTTATTGGTGGAGGAAACCGGAGTACCCGGGGAAAACCATCAATCTACCGCAAGTCACTGACAAACCTGAGAATTCTGAAACTGTTGCATGACAAATATAATATATAATAAACTACCATATGTATGTACATTTTGTATTACACTAAGGAATTTAGAGCAAAAAACATATGTGACTTTGCTGTCGAAGGATCTCTAGATCTCTTTATAGTAAACAACAACAACAACAACAACAGCAAAAAACTACTTATGTTCGAGTGAGAAATGGACAAGAAAACGAGCTGTTCTTGTTTAAATATAGCATGTTAAATAATATCATTTTCTTTTAGGATCCACACAGTTTAGTCATTGGCCCATTGCTTCTGGCAAAAACTGGTTTCCTCCTGGGACAGATGGTGGTAGTGGTGGTGGTCCTAGCTTCCCCGGAAGTGGCGGAGGTGGAGGTGGCGGAGGGTGGCTTCCTGGAGCTGGAACAACACCCCCACCTTCAGTAGTATGTAAGTTCTTATTGTATGGAAAAACAGAAGAAAAACTTAATGACAGATTTTATACATTGAAGAGCCATAAAATGTGATATTCAATATATACAAATGAAGCTGCAACACTTAAGTGGTCCTGAAGGGGATGCCTTTCAGGTAATCACACTTAGTAACCAGCGTATTCACGCTTCACGCTTAAATATTGTGATTTTCACGCTTATCTGCAGAAACAGATATAATTTCAGAACAATGTCCTCCTATCATGATAAATTGACTCACAATGTGATTACAGATGCTTCTCTCCAGCATACATAAATAGCCTGTAACTGACGACGTTCGCATTTAGAACGGAGCTTATCATTTATTTTATAATGATATGGTGTAATTTGCATGGCTGATACCGCCAACTCTGAGTGTCAGTTCTCAAGCCCCGGGCTGATACGGGGGCTGATATGAGGTCCGATATGGATTTTCAATGTAAAACCCATATCACAACCCTTTTATTATATAGTAATAAATATTTTAGTAACAAGTTCTGAAATTTTATGAAAATTTTGAAATTCTCCAAAAAAGATATTTTTGAAATTTTGAAGTTTTTTTGAAAATTTTGAAATCGTATGAAATTTTATGAAAATTTTGAAAATTTTTAAATCTTATGAAATTTTTGAAAGTTTTAAAATTTTATGAATTTTTTTTAATTTTTAAAAATTGTTGAAATTTTTGATAATTTGAAATTAAAAAAAAAATGTTGAAAATTTTTAATTTTTTAATTTTTTTTTCTAGTTAATGGTATTTTTTGATTTTCTATGATGAGTAATGCATCTATTGGCAATGTGACCATAAACATTTATGGTGACAATTTTAAAAATCCATTATTGTGAAGTAAATTCCACAAGTTATAAAACTTTGTTTTTGAGTTTTTGAATTAAATTTTTGTTGTAAATGGTATTTTTTGATTTTCTACAGGCTAAATCTTTTTAGTTGAAAATATATGATAAATAGATTATAACATGGCATTTTCCATATCGGCCCTGGCATCAGCCCTCGGGTCCGATATGACATTCTCAGGCTAATACCAGGGCCGATATGGAAAATGCCATGTAATAATCTATAATTATCGGCCCTTTTTTTTATCTCGTGCTAATAACTATTTGTTTTTCACGCATTCACGTACATGTATCACCTTTCACCTTAAATAACGTTTTCATGTCTTAAGTTTCGGTATGTTAACGTATCACGTACGTTTCCGTAAAATGTCCATTCACCGATCACGGTTAGACCCTTCCAGACCCATTACTTTATTCCACATCTATTATACATGTACTAGTATATAGAAGCCTGTAATTTTATGTCAAATGTATCCTACCATAATTCCCCCACTTATTTCAGCATGTGCTGATGCTGGAGGTTATTGTTTGTACGAAGCTAATTGTGGAGCCGAGGTTGGATCAAAGTATGCTTGTGAAACAGAAGGACTAGTGTGTTGTCTGCCTCCCGTCTGTAAGTATTGAACGAACCCCACTGTGGTGGCGACTAGTGTGTTTTCTCCCTCATATCTGTAAGTACTGAATGAACATGACTGAGGCACAACTAGTGTGCTGTCCACATCCCGTCTATAAGTATTGAACGAACCTCACTGAGCTAGGTGGCGACTAGTGTGTTGTCTGCCTCCCGTCTATA
>MJUT01033248.1:155820-175716 GCA_002080005.1 Gigantidas platifrons
ATAAGTATTGAACGAACCTCACTGAGGTGGCGACTAGTGTGTTGTCTGCCTCCCGTCTATAAGTATTGAACGAACCTCACTGAGGTGGCGACTAGTGTGTTGTCCACATCCCGTCTATAAGTATTGAACGAACCTCACTGAGGTGGCGACTAGTGTGTTGTCTGCCTCCCGTCTATAAGTATTGAACGAACCTCACTGTGTTGCGACACATGCGTTTTCCACATATTGTACCAACATGACTGGAGTTGACTTGTGTGTAGTCTATCTCCTGTCTGTAAGTATTGAACGAACCTCACTGTGGCGTTGATGGTAATTAACATTTTGTGGTTGTGTTGTCTCTCGCATGTCTGTAATTCCTGTATGAAACATCAATACAAAAGTAGGATTACAATATATACTGCCTGGAGTTATCTCACCATGTTGTGTACAGAGAGAGTTGCCTTCAGGATACATTAATGTCGTGCAACTGACAACGTTCACCTTTAAATTGTAGCTGCCTTCAATTGTCTTACAGTGCGTCATTTTTGCCACCAGGCAGCCAGTAGATATTTTATTTAATTAACTGTGGGGATTGTTCCTGTTGTGGAACAATTAAAACAAATGTCATATCTTCCACCCACCAATAGTTAATAAGTAACAATAAATTGTGGTGTGTAGGACTGTTCCTTTTTGTCGAATACTAGTAAGCCGGTTAGTAAAGTAGCGAATCTTCCATTAGCCAGTGTGTACTGTATTTTGCTAATTGTGGTTCCAACGTTATATTTGACCTTCAGAATATACAATGTATTGTCAAAACAGAGTTGTTGTCTGTTGTCTGTATTTACTTTTAATCTTAGGAAACGCAGACGAAACATGTCACCTATATACATACAACAAAATGTATATATTCACTTTGTTTACTATTTTATTGTTTACTTAACGTTCAAATCAATACTAAATCTCTTTTTATGCGTAAAGAAGGAGGGGGTGACTTTCGTAGGGTTGTGGTAAATCAAAATTTCCTTCAGGTAATTCTGAGTACAATGTATTTACTTCTAAGTAATGTGTTGATCTTTGCAATATACAAATATTTACCTTTTTATATTATGTAGTGCCCGATAGTACGTGTGGACAGTCTGGTGGAGCCAGTTCTAGAATAGTACATGGATCAGAAGCTGAAGCCAACCGTTGGCCATGGCAAGCATCACTTCAAACTCCCTCTGGATTCCACTTCTGTGGGGGTTCACTTATCCACAATCAATGGGTGGTAACAGCAGCACATTGTCTGGACGGGTATGCAATGTTCTACCATGAACCCTAGCAAAAATACACCAGTTACATTGTATGTTAATAACGACAATATTATAGCTGATTGTTTATTGTGTTTGATTCAATCGATTTTTTTTAAAAAAAAAATTTGTATTAATAATGATATTTAAATCATGCCAATTTTGTTTGCGCCGCTATACTGTGAATTACTGCTAGTAGCGGACGCATGGTTTTATGTTTGAGGGGAGCACAATTTGTAGACGAATTGTTTACTGGTCCCATCCTGTTGGGGCGTGCATCCGGTGGGGCATCGTCCCCTATAAGCTCTTGGGAACTAGTATTAGAGATGTAAATGGTTATAAAGTAAATAGTATTGTATAATTTAAAGAAAGTGAATTAAACAACAAACGATCGGCAGTCGGGAGGTGCATGCACCGTGTGTGCCTCCATCTGAATCCACACCTGTATGACATAATTAAATGAGTATAATAATTAATGCCACAAATGTGTAATAAACTACAACTACACGTTTGAGGCAAACACATTAAAAGGACAAGCACTACCTTTTATTCCTTTGTTTAATTTTAATACCCCTGTCTTCTCTTTCTGTAGAAGTGAATTGAAGGTTGTACTAGGAGAGCATGACAGAACTATTGCACACGGACCAGAAGTGACCATGGGTGTTTCTAAACAAATTCTGGTAAATACAGGTTTTTTTTCTTTAAATGAAAGTTAAGAATATGTATCACTCAGAGCTAAAAAAAAATCACTTGATCTTTACCAATCAAAATCTATCCCATCCAGACACCGGTCAGCTATTACTAATATAGGCATGGTGTTTTACTACACTCATTGTATTTATACTGCAGCATGAAGAATATTCTGAAGGCGCTCCATATCCTAATGACATTGCCTTGTTGAAGTTAGAATCACCAGTTGATTTTGCCTTAGAGATAAGACCAGCCTGTGTACCAGCGGAAGGGGAAAGTTTCACAACAGAAGACAATTGCTGGATATCTGGCTGGGGTGATACTAAAGGTTTGTTAGTTTATAGAAAACTAAGAATTCAAATCAAATGTAATCATTTTCAAATTCTGTTGTATAATTAAAATGGAAAGTATAGATATAGATATAGATGAGATAATTTGGACTTAGACAAGATAAGTTATTAACTTTATATATCATTTTGAGTGAATGATTTTTGTTTAAAGACAAATGAGCAATTGTTCAGCTATATCATGGCTATACTTTTGTGTAAAATGTTGCTTTTTGTAAATCTTGTAAAATTGAACTAGTGATTTTGTCTTAATTTGTTGCATCAGACTTGAAAATGGTAATGTCTGACCTATAGTGTACTAATTTTATTTTCTGCTTTGTGTTTTTGTTCCACAGAAACAACATTCAACAGACAACGAAAAAGATAACCAACTGCCATAAAATAAGTCTACAATTTATTTTGATCTTCAACAAATATAGAAGGCCTGGGTGGCTCAATGAGTTAGGTAGTTGGATTACCTAACAACTCATACTAGCCTATCACCAATACGGGGTGGGTTCGCGCCCGGCTTTGTAAATTACAAAAAAGGGTGCACTCGACTCGTAGTCGCAAGTGATAAAGTTTACCAGTTGCTTGCCCATGGTCGTTGGTTCTCTCCGGCTTCTTCCACCACTAAACTGGTCGCCATAATATAGCTGAAAGTGGCATTAAACACCAAAAATCAAATCAAATCATCAACAAATATAATTTAAAAAAAAAATGAACAAAAAAAGAAAAAGAAAAAAGAATCAAACAAACAAAAATACCACATTTTGTTTCTATATGAACATTTTTATTTCTCACGCTAAACTTACTGGTGACATTTTTCTTGTAGATACTGGAGATGAGACTAAGCTTCATGAAATAAAGAAAACTATTACAGATAACCCTACTTGTGAAAGTAAATGGGGCGTTGGCAATATCCTTGATACCCACATATGTCTTGGAAATGGTGACAAAGGAGCCTGCAATGTGAGTTGGAAATATTATACTAAGGAGTAAATGAGATACGATTTATTATGTAAATCTTATAAACTCAGACAATTTTGTGAGTAATTAAGTCAAATATAAATGTATACTTTAGATTGAAAAACAGTGTTGTTGTTTCTTCCTATTTTGAAGACCAAATTTAACAATGATTTTCGTAATAATTACAAGCAGATATTGATTGTAGAATAACATTTCTATTTTTCTAGGGTGATTCAGGAGGGCCATTATCCTGCCAGAAGAATGACAAATGGTATTTAGCAGGGGCAACCTCCTGGGGATACAATGGATGTCAGACTGAAGGATATCCAAATGTTTACACAAGGGTGTCAGAATACAGAACGTGGATTTTACACAACATTCGTGTCAATAGAAACTAAAATATGTCCAATATATATCTAATATAACAATATATTATAATAAAGCATATACTTACTATGTTTTAAAGGCACTTTATTTGTCCAATAAGTATATGAGACACTTTCATGTTGAAAAGGGTTTCACCATCCTAAGTAATATACGACTGATCACACCACGATAGACTGCATTATTGTACCAAAAGGGGGAAGTTTGGGGCCACAGTTTTTGAAGTGTCTGTATCAATCTAGGTTAGTGAGTGGTCATGTGTATTCAAATTCAAATATTTTATTGGAAAGAGCACATAAGAGGCCTGATCCAATACACACAATAGAACACAAAACATAAGTTCTGATATATATAATTAATGATATAAAAAATAAAATAAAATGGCCCATTTTACATAATTATTCAATATTGATCAAATATTAAATTGGGCAATATATATATCCTATTACATTATCTATCAATTTTGTTGATGAACAGCAGGGTGGTCTCTCACTTCAAAGGCGTCTTTAATATATAAACAGATCTTTTTGACTCCTTCAAATCATTTGGGATTTAATTTTGTAATCAATGATATGTCTGTTTTCACATTTATTAAACTATGTTTTTGTCTCAACAGGTTATACTGTGGACATTGGAATAAAAAATGGTGTTCATCCTCCACTTGGTTGATACAAAATTTACAAAATCTTTCATTAGGTGGTCTTTTTGGTTTTGAGTATCTTCCAGTCTCAATAGCTAATGAGTGTGCACTTATTCGTAATTTTGATAATTTATTTCTAAGATGAATGGGGAGGTTAAACTTTAGATATTCTTGCATTTCCAATTAAAAAAAACTTTAGAAAAAAATAGAAGTTTACCTGAAGATTCTCCTTTTATTTTGGATAGTTGGAGTTTAATTTTTGATTTGTAGTAATCTACCAGTTTCAACTTGTATGATTGTTTAGAAATTTTGAGGGAGGGTATTTTAATACTAGTAGAAAATTCACTTAATTTTTTCGACCAAGAGTTTTCTTTCATGCTGAGAGATTTATCTACTTCAAATGCAGCTTTAAGCAATTTATGAGGACCACCGACTGTTTATCATCAATCTCAGTTAAGCGTGAATAATATCCAAACATTAGTCCATAACATTTTATACTTATAGGATATGCTCCAAGTTCACATCTAACAGCTATGTTTGAGGACTTGCTGTGAACCCCAAGAATGTTTTTAAGAATCATACTTTGTATTTTCTCAAAATCCGTCTTATCTAGTGTTTCAAAGTTTGACTTAAAATCTGATATCCATACTTCTGACCCATAAGTAATAATGGGAACTATCATGGCATTATATAATTTTAACCTTGATTTAGCTGACAAATTATAATTATATGGTAGTTTTGATTTCAGTGCAAAATATGCCTTTCTAGCTTTATCTGCAAGATTCGATATTGATTCCTTAAATTTACCAGAGAAATGAAATATAATGCCTAGATATTTGTAGGAATCGACTATTTCTACTGTGTTGGGCCCATAATAAAAGTAAAAAGAGTGTTTTTCAGTTTTTCTTTTAGAAAAAATCTTTATTTTTGATTTGTTGAGATTCACAGCAAGTCTCCAACCACTACAATATCTTTGAACTGAGTTGATACAGTGCTGGAGACCAGAGGGGGATTCTGACATTAAAATTAAATCATCTGCATATAGTAAATGGTTAAAACTTTGGATGTCCAAGCTAACAGGATCAGTATCACTACTTTTGAAATATTTTCCAAGATCATCAACAAATATATTAAAAAGAGAAGCTCAAACTGTCCCCTTGTTTCACTCCTTGATTAGCCAAAAAAGGTTTACTATAGTTATTAGCACTTTTACATCCATACATTGTGTTTGATTACAAGTTTTTAATTATATTGTAAACTTTGCCATGAATACCTTTTGCTTTTAATTTAAAAAATAAAGCTGATCTCCAGACACTGTCAAACGCTTTCTTAAAATCAATAAAACACACATAAATTTTCTTTTTACACTTATAGATATATTTGTTAATAATTGTTCTTAGAATAAAAATATGATCAATCGTTCTGTAGTTTTTTCTGAACCCACCCTGGTTTGTACTTAGTAAATTACGTGTTAATGGTATCAGATTTGCCTCATTCTACGATATTTCTATTGGATGTTGAAACTGTTCCGAGAATATGTGATATTTCTTGTTTTTTTTTTATTTTATCATCACGGAGAATATCGGAACATGATTCAGACGTTGGTTAACGACGATGGCATGTGTTTCGTATAATTATGTGGTCGTAGCATTGGTCTAATTCAAATCCCAAACTTGATCAAATTGGCGTTATTCTGTCCATTTACTATTCGAAGCAATACAATAAGGCAAGGTGTGATCAGATTTTAGTTAATATTTATGTAAGTCTTACAAGAAAGACATTCTGTTGAAGTCAATCATTTGAATTGTAGAACGGGTTGTAATTAAAGGCCAATAAAAACTTAAACATAGACGATGAAACAAAACAAAACGACACAAATATAGCAGTCCAATATGTTTATTGTTTGTCCTACCATACGCTACAGACAACAGAAATGTTAGACTAGAGATTCAGTTTGTGACAAAAAGTCTTATGAGGTTAAATCATATGTCAAATAAACATTAGAAAAAAAGAAGTTGTAATCAAGAATGGACAATCTAGATACCGGTAAATACATTGGAAACATTGGGAAAAAGACTTGGAACAAAGACCCAAAAAAAACAAACAAACAAACAAACAAACAAACAAAAAAAAAACAAAAAAAACCAGTAACACAACACAGAAATCAAAATAAAATAAGCAACACATGCTTCATGAAGAATCTGCGGGTGACCCTAAGTGCTCGTGAAGGGTAAGCAGTTCCTGTTTACAGTAAAAGTTTTATGGTGATACTAGAATAGAGGAAAGAAAACATCACACATAAAAGGGAATAGCCCCATTAACATTTGATATATGTATATTTCTTAATGGTCTATTGATGTCAACTTAGCTAGGAACAACGTAGCCTTGTTCGAGTCAACTAGAAGCTTTTGCGTTAGCAGCTGAGCTCTGACAAGAAAAATAACCACTACTGGGCACAAACCTTAGAATAACTTATGAGTTGTGAAATGTAAACTCCATACGCTGGTATAACTGGAATATTGCTACTGACGAATGGGCGGTTGCCAATTTTGAAAAGTGATGCCATCAAGTTTGAGAGTTGTCATTTACAAGGTGAAAGTCAAAGTAAGACTTTTGTGTATCAGTGGTAATCTTGACTCCTAGCTCATTTGGATAGATATGCAGATAACCAAATCGAGAATTGTCACCAGTGACAGACATCAGCTATATAATGGAGTCTGGAATTAAAGCTTTGACTAATTAAAAAAATTACTGATATTCAGTGACATGATATAGTGCCTCCTATTTTCGAAACTGTTTGTATCCTATCCTTCAGCTATAGGATGTCGTTTTTGTATGGTAGAATATGTTAACAACACCAACATCCATATTATTTCATAGGATATTTCACCTCCATTGGATGATATACATGTATATCTATGCATAGCTTGATGTACCCAACTGGGTATCCAATGAAAATACATAATTTTTCTGTAAACCATAATATATGTTTTTGTACAGGATCTTTGTCTACACATTCTCAGTCATGTTCTAAGTCTGTAAATAAGTGTGATTTACATCACATTTGTGTCATCTATAGAAAAACAAACAGGTGTCAGATGTGGAGAAGAAGATGCTGACCATTTTAAACCTGTTTTCAGATCCTTTGTTATTATATTACTTTTCTTATCTTATGTTTGTTAAGTTGTTTGTCTATTCTGATCACATGTTGTGATTACATGTTAAATGGGCCTCAAAATGATCAGCTGAAAAAGACATTTTCTGCTTCATATTGCTTCATTATATCAACACTGATGGCAGATAATAAAAAACAATATCTATATCAATATTATAATATTTAATAAATACTGTCTTACAAAACTTAAGACTAACACATGTAACTTTTTTTTACTTAACAATTCATGTAGAAGGGAATGCTTAACTTTGTGGCATTTATACAATCAATGTTTCCTTAAATGTAGAAAAAAAAACATTGATCATAATTTATCTCTTCTAGACAGAACAGAAACGTAATGAAAGAAGACTGGTGAAAAACAGTGATATTGTCTCTTGTACAATAGGCAGTGGACAAAAACTATATAGTCTGACAATATTCTGAACATTTTCATTTTCATTTCAATTATCATTGATTCAGATAAACAAAGTTAACACATACAATACTGGGTTATACTTAATTCTAAATGATATATAGAAACTATTTAGTCAGTGGTGTGAAGAAAGTGGGTATATAATGATTTGCATAAAATAATAAAATACTTGTAACATCCTACAATTTTCTGTGTATTTTAACTGCCCAATCCTTTCCTGCATTGAAAAAGATTGACACCCAGACTTCAGACAGGATTAGGATTACAGTGTTTAATGCCACTTACTTCAGACATATATAATATCATGGAAATAATATGACAATTTACAACTTGCTATAGTCATGTAATACATTTTGATTTGATTTGTTTTGTATATTAAACTTATACTTTAATACTGTTCTGTTATTTGAAGAACTTTTTTGACATAAAACTGTTTATCTTAAACAACAATAATAAAAACCAGTTCACTCATATAAAACAGATTCGTTGCTCTATACTTTTAATTTGATTTTCATTTAATGCTATTGTGTATTCTATAAAATATTACTATTTCAATAAAATGCTGTTTGATATTTAATACTAAATAAGTAAAAACGTGTTTTATTTTAACTTGTACTATCAAAAACACTTAAGTTTAACTATCTATAACTTAAGAAGAAAAACAAATTTTGTGTGAATTCTTTGATAATGTAACTGATAACATTCCTTATAAAGGCCATTCCATGTTTGTCAGCTTTCTATTGCTTTAACATGAAATGTGTTCAAATAATTTGTTTTTTCATCAAGGATTATGCAGATAAAAGTTTTCAATGAAAATAAAAAAAACATTTCAATTATAAATCATACAGGAAGCTTATTTTGTAATATATATCATCTGTTCAACATCCAGTTAAAGATGGTCTTACTCTTTGATTTGATTTAGTAAGTTTGGTAACAAAAATGTCTACACATCTCCATTTTGAACAATCTATGATGCATATGTAGACTGTGAACATTCGTTGCTAACAACTGGGTAGACTGGATCACCTGGTACACCCATTACAATCATCCAATGGTTGACCTCCTTCTCAGCACGATGAGAATCTAAATATGTGTGACTTGAAACTTCATACTCCCGTGTTCCAAAAGGTGTTCTGTGGAAAAATAAGAAAAAAAATGTGTGTTGTAGTACAGTTTTAATTAACGGGACAAATTACATTTAATTTTTCCAATTCTTTTGAAGAGAATTGTAACATAGATAAAGGCTTAAGAAATGGATAAACAACATATCATTATGCAACAATCACTCAGAATGGACAAGTTATTTGAAATTTCATGGCATCATTTCTATGACATATAATAGTACACATAATATACAAGAACAGTTTGAATATACCTAAGGATGTAATCAGAAGGCATAAATCAATAATGGAAAATGCAATAGAAAAAAAGGACAAATATATCAAAAATATCTAAAGACTGTTAAAAAATGACAATTTTCTAAAAACATTCAACAAACCTCAATGAAAAGTCTTCCTCCACTGCCAGGTCATGATTTGTATATTTGTGGTTAAATATTATATTAGTGTTGGCCTGAAAAAAAAAATATTGTTGTTAATTCTTAGTTGAACAAGCTTTATAATATAAGAGATAACAGAGATGTGTCACAGATTAATTGGAAATGCTTACTTTTGAGAAATTTAGAAGAAAATATTATAATACATGTATATCAACCATATAAACTGCCTGCAGACACTTATTACATACCATCATCAAAATTTTGAATTATTTAATAGTGAAAATGTGTGCTGGTCAACATATGAAAGTTCCTACACATGCATTCTTAAATTATTATTTATGGTACAACAAAACTCAAAATTGGTACCACTACTGTATTATGTGAGCTGTATGCTCCTATGGTTCCCTATGGCTATGTGATGACTAACCTGTATTTTCATAAAATAATGTTAATTTCTTTTACAAGTAACAATTTTGCTAATTTTGTAGGTATTTTTATTTGCAATAAGAAACTAGGTTCCCAGGAGCCTGTATAGCTCACCTGGGTATAATAACAACATCAGTCAATAAAACTTGACAACTTCGGTAAAAAAATAACAAATGTAGCCCTCGTCATTGCAGACCCCCTTTCCAAAAACATTTGGGCAGGGGTTCCTTCCCCCTTTAATGTAATTTATCAACATTGCTGTAAAAAACATAAATGTCAATGATTCGCAAAATTTAGCTTTTGCTTCTTCACATTTTGTAATAGAGTTGCTTCCCTTTGATTATTTGAGTAACCAAAAGCAGTGAAAGTCAACAAAAAAATTCATTTCAAGAGGAATAACTCTTCACACAGTTGTCAGACATTTTCAACTGTGGGGAACTTTTTTGTAAATCTTGACATGCTGCACATTTTTGCAATTTAAACTTAACCTTTATCTCTTATAGTTTTTTAAATATAAGATGAAAAGCATTACAATTTTAAAAATTTGATGAAAAAAGGGCAATAACTCCAAGATGGATAATCAGATTTACTTCAAAATTGCAGGGTATGTAGATCTTGACATGCTGAACATGTTTGCAGTTAAACTTAACATCTATCTCCTATAGTTTTTGAAATAAAGGACGAAAAGTATTAAAATTTTGAAAATTTGATGAAAAAAGGGCAATAACTCCAAAATTGGTACTCAGATTTACTTCAAAATTACAGGGTCAGTAGATCTTGACATGCTGAACATGTTTGCAATTAAACTTAACCACTATCTCTTATAGTTATCGAAATATGAGACGAAAAATATGAAAATGTGATGAAAAAAGGGCAATAACTTTAAGATGGGTAATCAGATTTTCTTCAAAATTGCAGGGTAGTTAGATCTTGCTGTGCTGATCATTTTTACCCTATCAGATTTTTGAGTTATTACCCAAAAACCT
Source organism: Gigantidas platifrons (assembly GCA_002080005.1). Lineage (NCBI taxonomy): Eukaryota > Metazoa > Mollusca > Bivalvia > Mytilida > Modiolidae > Gigantidas > Gigantidas platifrons. The sequence goes on from MJUT01033248.1 coordinate 166,595, forward strand.
GCAATTTTTTCATATGTTCTATTTTTAGTAACAGTGGCCATGGTGATTGGTGCACAGCATCAACGGACACAATTTTGAAACTAGACACCCTAGTGATGATTCAGACCAAGTTTGATTCCAATTAGTCCAGTAGTTTCAGAGGAGAAGATCTCTGAAAAAGTTTACGACGTACGACGGATGCCAAGTGATGGCAATAGCTCACAGGGCCCTTTGGGCCAAGTGAACTAAAAAGGTTAGCTACCATGCAATTATCAGTATAACCAGTGAAAATAACTGTCTCACTGATAAATTACAAATATCATCTTTAGAATTAAAAGGGGAATAACTGAATACAGATAAATTACAAATATTATCTAATCAAAAGGCGAAATGACTGTGTAACTGATAAATTACAAATATGATCTAATTAAAAGGGGAAATAACTGTGTAACTGATAAATTATAAATATGATTTTATCAAAAGGGGAAATAACCCTACAACTGATAAATTATTATCATGAAAGTCATCAACTAACATTAACGTGAATTTGTTTTATAACAGAACTTGATCTACACAACATTCGTTGTTCATACAAAACATGTACACTTACAGGTACAGCAATGCCTTCATATTCCAGTCTTAGTTGTGGGTTCAGATGTAAGATTTGCCACTCAGTTAAGAATGATGGTTCAGAGACAAATGTAACTTCTTGATGACGTGATCTGACAGCTGATTTAGTTATGGTTGCTCTATCACTGCTTAAATATAGCTAAAAACATAAACAAAATCAATGTCATATGTTGTTTTTATTTATTCCTTTTTTTTAATTTTAGCTCAAATTCACTCAATGCTTGATTACTACAAGGACACGTGTATTACTAATTTGTCAAATACATGTACTAAAATGTAGTATTGATACAACATGTACTGATACAGATGAACCAGTGATAATGAATTTATAGTCATTTTGCTAATGTCAAATTATGACAATTAAATGTCAAGTATATATAAACAATTTCACATTAAAATGTTACACAATAACGATACATATAAAGGTTCTTTTTAAGAGGGGTCATTGTGGTCTTGATCACAAGGTAGTAAGATTTACAACTACTTATGCAATCAAAGTCTATCACTACTAAAGTTCATGGTGAGGTGTACTTGATACAACATTATGTGATAAAGTTTGTCAGTGATTTGCGACAGGTCGGTGGTTTTCTCAGGGCACTCAGATTTCCTCCACGATATAACTGTAATATTGTTGAAGGTGGCATTAAAAACCATAACCCCCTCTTTTTTTAAACCATTATATTGACAGCAGCTAGGGCCATAGGAGCAGTTTATTTGAATTGAAAGGGCCTAGAATAAATTTTGTAATGCTGTAAAATGTGAATGCTGCACAACAATGTACTGCACAGCAATGCAAACATGATAGGAGTATGCTCCTCTCCCTCCAAGAGAATAATGAAAAATAAAATGATAAATCCTCCATTTTCAGCAAATTTTAAACTAAAAACAAGGCCTTAAACTTTTAATATTTTTTCTGTAACAGGTATTCATTTCATTTCTGAAAAAGGTTGTGAGAATTTGACATTATCAGTGAAATGGTAACTATTCAAAATTTATATACAATGTAGATTATTCCTGAGACGTTTGTGTTGCTCAATCTTTAGTTTTCTGTATAGTGTTTTGTAGATCATTGTTTGTCCTTTTGTCATTTTTCTCTTGGCCCCATTGTATTGTCTGTCCTTCAAATTATGGCTTCTGATTACACCTTTGGTATATTCAAACTATTCTTGTACAGAAAACAATTGTTCTTTTGGGGTGGAACTGATGCCATGTTCTACTACAGGCCTGCAAAATGATACACTGATAATTGAGTCATTAATTGCCTTTTTAATCCAGTGATCTAATAAAATTAATAACATGAAAAAAAACCATCTGAAATATATACTTAATTCAATTTGAAAGTTGAAGCATAAATAGGATTCTGTAAATTTGATAGTCTTTTTCAATATTGTTATTGTTTACATGATGTCCCCCCTCTTCCTAATCTGTCAACAAAGTAACATAAAACAAAAAAACTTACATCTCCACCCTCATTTTCTAAGGTACATAAATAGAACTTTTGTCCAAATCTTAAAGGTTGTCCGTTTGGCACACCATCAGCACTGAAATTAGATAAAATCTTGTAATAATGATCAATCAAATGTTTGTGCTATTTGGGTGGGAGTGGGTTATGGTGTTTAACATCACTTTCAACGATATTTCAGTTATATCGTGGTGGTCAGTTTTATTTTTATTTGTCCTATTTGGAATGTTATTTAAACGGTCAATTTATTCAAACTACTGTACAATTTAACCAGTGAACATGGACTGTCCAACATAATTTTCAAATATGTTAGTCTCTATACCTACAACAGACCATCTAGTTAATATAGAATGAAAGAAATACATCCAATAACATTATAATTTATTCAGGTTCTAGACATGTTCTATAATGCTGTATTCCCGGCTTCAGATTTATATAAATTGGAAAAGCATCAATGTGACATTATATACACTATCTAGTGACTGAATAACTATTATATCATGGAGTAATAGGAGTATTGCTTTTAATTTTAATAATAAATCTAACATTTTTATGCATTTTTGACATTACAAAAAAACTGTTTCCTTTAAGGATGTCCTTTTTTATGATAGAATACGGTAAAATATGTAAAAACGTCAACATCTGTTACGTCAAAGCGATGACATTTCAGCTTCATTTCTAATTTTTTTAAAAGAGTAACATGTTTTTTTAACCAACTAGCACAATGATATGAGGTAAAAGTCACTGGGAAAAGGTGAGGTCAAGGTCTGGTGGTATATGTTCCTGTCCTATACACTCCAGGATGAGGGTGTAGAACAATTACCAGCTATAATAATCTGCATGCAGTTATTTTACATTATAAAACAGTCAAACTAACTTGTATACTTCAACAATTGATGTCTTAACATACCTTTTGATAACAAAAGTATTCCTAAGATTAGCTCCAAGTTCTCTTGATGATGCTGAATTACATGGTCCTTCTAATTTATTTGCTTCTAAAATTTTTTGCACAGGTGGTGAAACTGCAAGTTGTGAATCTACTCGAGGTTCAACATGTCCAAAGTATTTTGTTTTGTCACGTGCACCCTGGCAACGCAAGTTGACTTTATCACCAAAATGTACATAACCATCACGTGATATACTGAGGTCAATCTGAAATTTAAAGAAAGTTAAAGGTAATATAGAATGGATCAGTTCCCATTTCTCCCCACCCTCATTTAAACTTTTATGTTTAATAGTTTCGTTTAGTTTAATGCCACTTTCAACAGTATTTCAGTTATATCATGGCGGTCAGTTTTATTGGCGGAGGAAACCAGAGTACCCAGAGAAAACCACCGACCTTTCGCAAGTCACTGACAAACTTTATCACATAATGTTGTATCGAGAACACTTTGCCATGAACTCACAACTTTAGTGGTCATAGGCACTGATTGCACAGGTAGTTGTAAATCTAAAAACCGTACGATCATGACCACGGCGTCCCCTCATTTAAACTTTTATCATTCAAATCTTTACTAAAATACAAGTACATATTATATGTATCCCATTCCAGTCTTATTAACATTCATTTTTAATAAAAACAAAATGAATTTGGTCATTCATTTTGTATTTATACAACATCATGAACATGTAACTTACTTTATCAAATAATGCCTGTTGAAGTTTGGATCTTTTCTGGTAAAGTAATTCACCATTTTCTCTTTTTTCTAGGAAATCTTTAAGTGTGTCCTGTAAAAAAAACAATGAGCTTAATCAGACTTGACATATTTCATTGTATTGTTTTGTCCATATTATTCTGAAGTATTTTGAAATTTTTGACAAATAGATATTATATCCGAATTGGAAATGTACTCTGGAAGCAAAAATATGATGCATTGTCTTTAGTTTACTATTATATCATGTCTTTTCTATTGATGTTTACATAATATTAAAGATATCATTTTGCTTGTTCTATACCGATCAAGTCATTAGCACAAGTTTGTAATCAAAACAATTTGGTAAGAGTTCCTTCTGGCACCCCCACCCAAAAATCAATGGAATTTGTATATTTAATAATAAGCATATGATTTTGATCATAAAGGGTTAGGGTTTGGGTTAGGTTTAGATTTAGGGTTAGGGTTATGGTTCTGGTAATTATACTATTGTTGGGTTATAATATATATTGAAGTTTTGCCCACAAAAAAAATGAAAACAGAAGTCTGACATTGACAATATTATGAGCAATGCTTATTTTTTTAAACATCATATGATACATGTAACATGATTAACAGAGATTTTGATAAAAAAAAAATCAGTTTCCACATTATTACATAAACATCATATTTTGTTCTGAAAGGCATATGATGCTATGAATGAGTGGCATATTTATCGCTACCTTCTAAGGTTGCACCTATCTTTGTCTTTGTAAGTGCCCTATGACACTATATAACACTCTTGTAATTTAGGGCTGCACGTGTATAAACTAAAGCTCTCTGGTAACTGTCTCTCGTGCACTTTAGGGTGGTGCTGAATAATTTAGAAGTGGTTGAAGCTAGAGTATAATTGAAATCGTTCGGTTTTGTTGATGAATTCTTCCAATAGTTGAAGTATGGTATATCTTGTTGAGTTGTATTGATCATCTTTACCGAATGAAAGTAAGGTATCCAGGTCAAGATTTAAACTTCCTGTAGCAAAATAGAGTTTCTGATTCATCGCATAAACAGTTTGGACTATCAATTTGATTGGTGAGATGTTTATAGTGGTTAGGTGGAATGAATCCGGATCCGAGACCGGTGATGATTGCAGATACAGGTTTTGACGGAAAATCTTTAAGGAATTTTTCGGATATCTTCGGATGGTATTTAAAGTAGCTTCTACCTCTGTCGGAGTTTTCCCATTGATGTTGCCATTTTCTGAAATTGAATTTCTGGATGCAGTTTTGATATCTTGCTTTATCTTGTTCTTGAGCTTCCTTTGCTGACTCTTTAGCTAAGCGATCAGCAGTTTCGTTCCCTTGTACTTCTGCATGGCCAGGAGTCCATTCAAGTTCAATTCTCATTCCAGATTGTTGTAAGGTTTCCATTTTTGTTTTGATTTCTTTTTGACATTGAAATAGCTTTGAGACTTCCAATTTAAGGTGAGGATGCCAATTGATTGTTGACTGTCGGAGAGTATTTTGAGAAGGTCAATTGATCGGAATTGGGTTTGGTCGCACCTGACAAAATGCCGAAATGGACAAATCATCAAATGACAATGTCAATGCAGTCGACAAATAATATTGTACGTATGCTTACCTCTTCTAGTTGGATATCTTCATTCCAGTTGCCAACACGGACTGATGGGTTATATGTTCTAACACTCATTATTCAATGTGTTTATGTTTAAACCCTTGTATACAACAACATAAAAACACACCAAAATTTCCGCGGATGTTCACGGTTGTTTTCCTTGGCAACTGGTCAGGTTCGCAGTAATGTTATTTTTATAATGAAAATAATATCAGATAAATTTGAATTTAAAACTAAATTAAACATTTATTTGTTCTATAAATATTAGCTAAATGAATTATTTATTGGTGAAAAAATAATTTAAGAAAAAAAAATTCACCGAAACTGTGAAATCGGTGTTTTTAAGGGGCTTAGTTTTTATATTATAAATATAAAAGTCAATGACGGACATACAAACGAATCGGATACGGAAATAGTACATACATGTTTTCATAAATAGATTTGATTTTGATTTTTGGCGTTTTAACGCCACTTTCAGTAATATTTCAGCTATATCATGGCGACTAGTTTTAGTGGTGGAGGAAGCTGGAGTACCCGGAGAGAACCATCGACCCTGGGCAAGCAACTGGTAAACTTTATCACTTGCGATTGCAAGTCGCCTGAGTGCATCCTTTTTTGTAATTTACAAAGCTGGGCGCGAACCCACACCGTATTGATGATAGGCTTGTATGTTGTATGAGTTGTTAGATCCAACGACCTAACTCATTGAGCCACCCTGGCCCCTCATAATTAGAAACACGTCTGATTAAAGTTCTTAAAACAATATAATGTTATATGTATGGCGTGATACTCTGTCCATATCCATTTTCACGGAATTCGATTAAGAGCCAAGCTCTTGAATGTCAAACACAAACTTTGGAAATGGAAACTATAACTCTAAGCTCAACTTCTCCGATGCCGTAAGCTGTAACATTTAAATCAATACCAAGAATTTCAATTTTAAAACAAACATGATCATCTGGAAAACGGAAACAAAACACAAAACTCTGCCAAACCGAATAACACTATGTTTCACAAATGCTGAGGATTAAGAGCAGGTGTGCCATGAGAAGCGAGCAATATATAAAACAAGAAAACTGCAGCAGAGCTGCGAGAGGAGTCGATTAAAATCAGATATGCCTTCGGAACGAAAACTTAATGTTTCTTTGTCTATGAAAATAAAGGGCAAACCAACTTCCGTCAAGGTGTTGCCATGGGACCCATTTGCAACATTAATGTGGCCGTGCTGATTCATTCTTTTGTTCATATCAGGTGTGCCTTCGGTACGACGACTTTATTTCTTTATTCGTAGTGTTTACGAGTGCCTTCGGCACGACACAAAGCTTATTATTTATTTCATTTACGAAACCTTCAATGACAACTCTGCCTTCTTCAAGTTCGAAAGTAAAACCCTGTTTTCTATTTGAATGATATAGTCGTGCCTTCGGCACGAAATGTAAGTTTTAATTCTCAATACAATTTTAAAGTCATTATTTTATTTTATTTGTTTCGTGTTGGTCGCGCCTTCAATTACGAAAACAGGCAAATGGCTTAAGCTCCTCACACTTCCGCTTCCGATTTCAAAGTGTTTACAAGTTTCAACCATGTTCGCTTCGCTCACAGCTGGGTTGATAAATAATCATAACGTCACAAGACCCGACTTCACTTATACCAAAATACAATTTCTATATATATATAACACCCTATAGACAGAACATTTTTGGTTTCCAAAATTTCTGTTAATCGCGTGAAAAACGCATTGTCATGTATAATAAACTGAGTTTTCCATTGCAATACTTGCATTTTCATTCTTTGGCAAAATTTCAATAAAACTGAATCATAAAAAAAAACTATGCTAAAACAATTTGCCCAGGCACAGTCTAGGAACCTGTACGCCTGAAATCTCTTATTGACGTGCTCTTCTGTAGACTGCATTACGGTTTCGGTGGAAATCGACTGCCCACGCTTTCAAGGCAGGCAAGTTTTTCGGAGTTTATTATCGACAGATACAATGTATCTGTATAAAAAAGTTACAGAATGTACATGAGTCATTACTCTAACGGACGCTAAAGTTTCTTTGGATAAAATAACGCAACAAATTCAGAAAGGAGTATCAAACGTTTGTTTTTACTACCAGAAAATATAAAAATTCCATTTTTTTATGCCTAAATGACTTCCAATTTAGACTGTATTTGCATGGATAGTTTTGGATGTGAGAAGCATTCTTTTTACAAGTAAGCGATAAAGAAAACATAATTTTTCCTACTAAAAAATTGGATTGAAAAAATGAATTGGCTGTTTGCTGTAGCTGTGTATGTCTGTTTGACGTCGCATTTGAAAACTGTCTGTACCCTGATTGACGTGCTAAATTTGTATTTTAAAATGTCTGTTTATTTAACAATGCTGAGGTATTCATATCTGTAATTTTGTATAAACTGTGTTCATATATTACCAACACAAGTACCAGAAATATTATTCAAGGATAAAGGGTCAAACGGGACAATTTTATTTTATCCTTGTTTAAAATGGTAAATATGACGCTATACGGCTAATATTAAAAAAGCAAAGATGCAGTCCTTGCATCAATCAATCATACGCATTCTGTCAAGTTTCTGGAATACAGGTTATTAGAATTTAATGAAAACATAGAAAAACTTACCTGCCGTGAAAGTGTAAGATGTCGAATTCCACCGAAACCGTAATGCAGTTTAAAGAAGAGCACGTCAATAAGAGATTTCAGGCGTACAGGTTCCTAGACTGTGCCAGGACTAGCATATACTTAAAACAGTGAAATGTGTATATAACTTACATGCTTACTGTATGATGTATTGTTTTTATGATTGTTTTTATTTTGTTGCTGTGGCTTAGTGGATATCGGCAAATTGAAGGCATTGAGAGGCGGTACACAAGAGAGAAAAGCAGATGAATCGAAAGAAAATCCAACTTTGGACAATGAGGGAAAAGGTTAATATTTTTTTAAAAGGCTTTAATGTTGAAACAAAAAATGTCATGCAGTGGCTTAGATAACGAAATTCTTATATTGAGGAGTAAATCATTGAGTCAGGTGAGTATCGTTTTAATGTAAATACCAAAAATATGTGTTACTCGAAACTGATTTCTCATCACATCTCATATCTCAGGCTTACCCTTCGATGTGAAATTCCTCTAAGAAATCCATTCAACGATAATAAACATGGGTCATTCTCTGACAACTTAGACCGTCTGCAATTGTGTCCTACTAATATTACAGAAAAACAAAAAACTTAAATTACAATAAAAGTTGGTATATCGTTTGTTCATGTTAAATTATATTTATTTCATTAAAAGATTAAAAAATAAATAAAAGTTAATTAATAAAAATATTTACACCCAACGCCAGGGAGTAAAAGACGTAGAACATTATATATTTGATACAACAGCTTGACAAACACTTCAAAATTCTGTCTCAAGAATAATTAATTAAACAGACTGTAGCAAATGAAACGTTTGTTACAAATATTCCTTTCACACAACTCGATATTTTGAAAAGTTGTCAAGAGAATGACCCATATATTCACCAAGCAACTAGCGGGATATTATCATCGCTGCAGGGTGTCCCTATAAAATCCTTTAAATTTGGAGATTCCTATATTTTCCCTATTATTCTTTAAAATCCCTATAAAGCCCTATATATACACTCCGACAAAAGTTAAGCACCACCCTATATTTTTATCGATATGATTTGTTTACATCAATACTGATAAAACAATAAAATAGATATCACCATTTTTCTTACACTTCTTAAAAGACTACACCAAGGGCTCTAA
>MJUT01033248.1:186276-213464 GCA_002080005.1 Gigantidas platifrons
AAAAAAAAAAATTTACCGTGTCACACACGGGTCCTCCACAGTGGAGGAAACTACGAAGAGAAGAAGTTCGTCGTAGCGTAGCCAAGGGTGATTGGTGGTCCAGTGGAGCTTAAAAGATCGTGATCTTTTCTGTTCATATTGTTTTTTTTAGCCTGTGACACCTCCTCTGGTGTTCTAGAGGGCTTTTTCAACTTCTTCCCCGGAAAAGCACCGTCTTGCCACTTCCCAGACCATGTTGATTTATCGAAACCATAAACAACTAAAAACCATAATGACAGAGCACTATCCGTAACGATTCATACTGGGGAAAATGGTAAAAAATATTTATTTTCTTTATTTTTACTCATAAAAAGTAAAAATTATATCTTATTAAAGATTATTTTCACGTTTTAACATTTAATGATCAACAAATACCTTTGCAACACGACGACACGTTGTACTTAAATTTTCTGTCGATGGGATTTAGATGCATCTTACGACTGGTTGCCGAAATGAAAATGCCTAAGTACCTACGAATCGCTATATTTGAAGGTACCTGTTATTAGGTTAAGGTCATTTTTATGAGTAAGCAAGTCGGTGACTATTTTTGTACGAAAATAAAATTATCACATTAACGAGTCAAAATTTTCGTCGAGTCATTCAGAAAAGGTATTTAGCTATACTTGGTTACTTTCAAATTCACTAGACCAATCGGGCCACCAGCAACACCATACAACTAGACCGATATAATTTTTACTAGACGTGGGCTTCGGACTACCGCTTAACGTCGAACACTGCTATGGTCCGCCAAAAAAGAAAAGAAAAAAGGACCGTAAAGGGCTACGGTTCCGCAGCTAAGGCTTGCATATGACTTCCTTTTTAGTCTGTGTCACATGATCCAAGTTTAAAAAATATAGTACTTATGTTTTATATGCCAATTCCTTATCCTTTTGCATTGAAAATCAAATGATATTCATCATCTGTGAAGACATGTTTTATATTCTCCCTTGACAATTTGAATGAATACATCCTTGACATTCTCTACAAGGATTTACCATTTCATGTTTGTCATTTTTTATTCTAATGGGACAGAGTTATTTACCATGCTGTGTTAATTTTGCCTTAATTTTGCCTTTACATTTTTAGCAAAACCTTTGTTTATGTTAAGCTGAGTAATATGTGAGCGTCAGCGAGCTCTTTATGGTATAAAATGGGGTCCCTCTAAAACAAGAAACGAAACCGGGCGAAACGAAACGAAAAAGTGAATCGAAACGAAACGAAATGGAAATCGAAACGAAACAAAACTGAGAAACAAAACCGAAATGTCAAAAACGATAATGTTTCGAAACATATCTAATACATTCCCATAGTTTAAAATTTGGCAAAGCTCCGTTGATGCCTGTCACTAGTATTACGGTTCGGTGAACTGTGAACAGGGGAGTTATTCATATTAAAGCAACAAGCCAATGGGATAATCCAGAAAATCCTAGGTCCAAAACAAAATGGTGATACAGAGATTACACAAATAGAGACGATAACATAACTTTTGTGGCGCTCGTGTTCAATTCTGTTTATTTGATTTGTCCTTGTTATTTCAATTGTCTCTTTTTGTGTTATCTCTGTATCGCCATGTTTTTGGACCAATGATTTTCTTAATAGTCCCTTCGGCTTGTTGCTTCGGTATTCGTTTGTCGATGTATTTGAGGTCTTTCAGTTTATTGTTATCCATCATTCCTTATGCATCTTTTGGTTTTTGTTCTTCCAAAATGTTTTGGTTTTATCTGCACTGATGAGACATAGATTGTCGAAATGCCCATTTGTCGAAATCAAATTTACTGCAGTTTCGGTATTTTGTTATTTTCGGATGAAATGAAACTAGAAATAAAACCAGTCAGATTGTGTGTTTTCTTACAGTTTCTGGGCAATTAGATACCAAAACAAAACCACGACTGGAATTTTACCAAGTACTTATTTTTATACACCCGTCTTAAGACACATGTATTATGGTAAACCATATCCGTCTTTCCGTCCATCCGTTCGTTTGACATGTCGCTCTCTAACTTCAGAACCGCTTGGCCAATTCACTTCAAACTTTGCGGGTTCTTGACCAATTCGCTTTAAACTTTGCAGAACTATTGTATAAATGGGCGTTTTATGCACTTGGTGCAACTGATTTTTTTCTTCATTTTTGTCTGATTTCAGCGAGTTTTATTTCGTTAAATTCCGCTTGACAAGAACTTTTGAGAACATGCCAATGGAATTTGTGTAACTCTCCCTAAAATCACACTTTACGGAGTACTTTGAATTTGTTTTTTTATTCGATTTCATTTTTTTCTGGATTTGTCTTGACACAAGTTTTTAGAAGTGTAGCAACGGTGTTTATTACATATTTCATACCTTTTCATCTCTCATAACATAATTTAGCACTATCTGTTCGTGATAAGTAACGTACTTCTAGTTCTGCTCGTTTCATTGGGTTTATTTTCAAACGTGTTTAATATATGCACATGAAGTATATATAAATAGGAATGAATTTGGTTGATTTTTTTCCTCTCGTGTTGTTTAGTTTCAATTTCGTTTCGTTTCGCCAGGTTTCGTTTCGTTGCGTTTCATTTCTGTTTCGTTTCTTGTTTTAGAGGGACCCTATAAAATGTGTACTTAGAATTTTTTTGACAAACATTATTGGCCTCACATACACACATGTACTGACGGATAAAAAATAATTCTGGGTTTTTAATCTACCCAGAGTTGTCGGTCCTTACACTAAGTCTCATACCCTCTCTCGTATGTCCAATACCACTGAAACCCGGAATCCATGTGTAATAAATAATTTTTTTAGCTTGTTTTACTTATATTGATATTTTTTAATTGATTAAATCTCTTCTGACATACTGACAAGAATTTTTGTTTCTACGTGGAAGTTAACTTTGAGATTTCGTAAGGAATGACAATTCGATTGAATGAGACTAGATTCGGTCCTAAAAAAAGTCGTCCAGGCCCCGATATATCTCGGCCCAAAAAATCTCGACACTTTTTGATGGACTGGATGAGTGTGAAATTGCCAGATAATTTTCAGATTTGGGAGCATTCTAGGCCGTGCCTGTTTCAAATTATATGAAAACAATGTATGGTCTGTCAATGTTTCATATTTTTTGTACCCAACGATTGAAGAATTCCGAGGACATCTGACCAAATTCACCTAAGTTTCAGTCTGGCATAAACAATCGCCCAAAACTCCATGTTAAATCATCTATGACATACAAATCAAACCAGTACATTTAATATTATTCAAATGAAAGCTTTTAGTTTTATAGTGGAATTTTAAGTTTTACAAAGAATGATCTCTTAATATTAGGAAAGAAGCATCTTTTAATTTCATAATGTTAATAAACCATCATAGGCAATGATATTTACAAAGCAGGGATCGCGCTGTCGGTCGCCAATGTCGCAATTTGCGATTTTGTTTCTTGACTGGCGACTGAAATCGGCTTCTGGTGATTTTTTTTGGCGCCTAGATTTCCTTGTGTAAAATTATCTATAATCACTGTACTGTAACAAAAATCAATAATCCATAAAATACACTACAATGACAATTTTATTACATGTTACAAGCACCTGGTTACAAGCCAATCAACCGATTATATAATTTTTGTTTTGATTATGTATTAATCTTTGATCTCACCTGGCTTGATTTACCTGGACAAAGAATTCAATCAACGATAATGTTTTTTTTTAAGTTATGACATGTACTCAAAATGCCACAGTACATGTATGTATCATATTTAATATGATATTTAAAGTGGACATAATAATTGTGTAATCGTCATTCATTGCAGGATTTGTCACAATGTCTGCCATATATTACAAACTATTTTTTTTTCACGTTTCATTTATGAAATTGTCGATATCATGTTTATTGAAATCTATCGTATCCATTAAGTATTTTGAAAGTGATTTTCTCAAAAAGTTATAAACTTTAAAATGGTGCGATGGGGGTTACAATTTGGGTTGTATTAGATCAAAATCGTGGCAATGTTATGTTTTATCAGTTGGTTGCTAATTTGCAAAGTATGTTCCCATCCTAGGAGGTTTTTCATAGCTTTTCAATATCCATCCACAGTTTCGGTTCGAAAAAATTGGCTCCTTGTAAAAATTTTAGCTGGCTCCTGACTTTCAAAACTGGCACCTGGCGATTTTTCTGGCTCCTACTTTTTGGGAGCCAGAGCAGCCCCTGCAAAGTTTATACAGTTTCTTTATTTTTTTACATTAATATTATGTTTAGATCACCAGCAGCATGGAAAAAGTGGCTTACATTGTACGTCAATATATAGTTGTCTACAATCCAATAAATCATATGGCAGAGAAAACATGTACAATTGTACATTTTGTAGTCCTATAGCTACAAGTAAAAAAACTTCCAAAAATGCCACAGTTTAAAAGTAAAAACGGTTAATGAAAAAATAAACTGCTTTGTTTACATTTTTGTCAATGTTTGCAGTGGAAGCCTTCTCTTTTTGATAATTTACATTGACAATGAAATTTTTATTGATATAGTGTCTTGTGGAGGGTGTGACGTGAGAAACAAGCAATAGATAAAGATGTTAGCAGCCTTCATGCTTACCCACTTTCCCGAAGCCCGGGACAAGTAAAACTGGATTAGAACAAGTGAAAATTATGAAAGAATATTTTGAATAAATAGGAAATTTTTATTAATTTGGCTTTTGGGCAAGTACAAAAAATAGGTGAAAAGCATGAAGTCAATGACTGCTCTAGTAAAACTAAGAGGTTTGGGTACATGTATCATGTAAAATGTATTTTTGGTCAAAATTATGTAAGCCATAAAATTATCTTTAATTTGATGATAACAATAGGGGTTGACAAATATTTTGTGTCCATATGCCGACATGACACAGACAGATCTTTTTGAGGGGGTCTGTTTGGCTTTATTATGATATAATTTAATCGTATAATAAATCATTAAATGATATTATTAGAATGATCAAATGGTACATGTGTAGTAAAATTAAATATTTTGTGTATAATCCTCATTAATAAACCCCGCGGGAACCCCGGGGTATAGAAATGGGACCGAGAGCTTCTTCAGCTTGAAGGGGCGTCCGCCGGTTGTGTGGGATGTATAAATTCACAACCAACCTGTCCTTCCGATGAGAGTCATGAGACGTAAATAAAACCGAGGTCCCGTGTTGAGAGATTGCCACCCGCTTCGCATGTTGAAGAACCCAGTGTAACAGCTCATGATGAGTGGTCCATAGGAGACCTGTTGCACTGGCTAAAGTCTCCGTCCATACCCATCACCTTTCCTTGTTTCGAGTCCAGTGACGTTTACATTTTTTTGCCCATTGGCCTATCCGTCCCCCGTTTTCAGCCTACATATTGATTTATTGTAAACATGTTCTCGTCCTGAATATAGCTGAAAAATTGCTCGCTGGACGTTAAACATCAATCAACTCACCTTAAAGACAACTTTTTAAGTATAAAAATTTAGAATTCTAAAATTTGATGTGTTTGATGTTGTGTTTATATATTCACGTAAGAGTCCTTATCCATGTCATTGTGCTTATGTTTACCATTATCAGCTGTTGTTTATCAGTAACTCCCTGCTCACTTTACTATAAATAATGACATTTTAATTTGCATGTCTCCCGATCAGGCTGATCGGATGTTACGTCTTTAATGACATGTGCTCAGGCTAATCAAACATACTTTGGAATAGAGAATGTCCAACCAGAGAAATATATGTTTGGGGGCCAACGTAGCAAATGAAAAAATTCTTATCTTGATCATATTATTTTTTGACAAGCTTGGTTTGTAAAAAATAAAATTTTAAGTATACTTTAATTGTCCTTTGTAAATAAATAAAAGATTTTACATGAATTTAGACAAAATAATTGATACTTAGAGATAGAAAATACAAATGTAAGTTTGGAATTATCTTATCTTTGTTTTATGTCGTTTACTTCCGATTTTCAAGAAAGTTATTAATGACAAAAATCATAAACTAAAAGGCATGATAAAATACAACATTCTGTTATTTATTGAATACATTGAAAATGCCTTTATTGACAAATTTATACAGTAAAGATATTTGTTTAAGCGAGTTGTTACAATGTACATGAGTACAGTAGAAATTTTACTGAATTTACAGTCATGAGTTATTGCATGAGTGCAATTGAACGTCTGCTGCTGAACATCTATACAAAAAATGTAGCTCTAGAGCATCTGAGACCACATCATTAATGATAAAACACACTTTGCTCTAGATCTGTCCATCATATAACTAGATTACACCACATCAGACAACCTTATACTATAGAGAACATTTACTCTGTACATTAATACAAAAATGTATTATAACGAGAAGTCATATTAAATGTATTATTATTATATAAGGAAATTTACAAATTATGATAAATTAAGGAATTTAGTTAGAAACATTTTTAGATATTTTAGTAATACTCCATTTTACACTATGTTTACCAGTTTAAATTCTGTTGTTAAGTTCAGTAATATAAAGCAGAATGAATTACTATCCATGCAATGAAAACTAGATAAAGCAGTATGTTACCTAGTGTCTGCCATTATAAACATCTGTTACTATATCATATGTTATATTGTATATTGACAATCTATCATCAAACTCAATATATGTTGTTTTCCTAAGATTTTTATCCTAAATAACAATATTGTCTATTTTTATATTAAAGAGCAATTTTATTCAAGTACAGTTTGACATTTCAGTGAAAGAATTTTTATTAGATAACAATGGTGTACATCAGCAGTTCATACATTGGAAAATTACTTTTTTTCCCAAGCCGAAATTTTATTGGCATATTATTTTTATAATGAAATTAATGTGTATATGGGAAGTTGAAATCTTATGAACTCTGTATCAAGTGTATTCATGTACAATGTAGGTTTTAAAACAGAGTGTATGATCATGTTGCCATGGTTTTAAAATGCTTTTAGAGAACAAATTATACAAAAAAATGTAGTTATAGAGTTTTACTGTTAGTGATTTAAAAGCATTGTTCATGTTGTTTACAACAGCATCGTTAGTGTAATAGTTAGCATGCTCACCTGGAGTGTGGTAGATTGCAGGTTCGAGCCACGCTTGGGTCAAACCAAAGAGTATAAAATTAGTATTTGTTGCTTCTTCGTTAAGCATGCAGCATGAAGAAGAATAAGAGCAAAAACTGGTTGGTTCGAAATCAGAATAATGTGACCAAGTGGAGTGACGTGGATCCCATAGACTGTTTTTTCAGTGAACTAGCACTATAAAAATCCAACTCAACGAGTTGGTCTGGTACAAATTTGTCTACGTGTAATGTTCAAGTGGATACTTTGGCCCGGTAGTCTCATGTTCATTTACATCCATATCCTTTCTTACTACAAGCTGTTCCTTTACTTTAATTTGTGTCTTAAGTGTAGTGTTGGATAGTCTCTCGTGTTCATTTACATCCATATATCCTTTCTTACTACAAACTGTTCCTTTACTTTAATTTGTGTTGGATAGTCTCTCATGTTCGTTTACATCCATATCCTTTCTTACTACAAGCTGTTCCTTTACTTTAATTTGTGTCTCAAGTGAAGCCTTGGATAGTCTCATGTTCATTTACATCCATATCCTTTCTTACTACACACTGTTCCTTTACTTTAATTTGTATTGGATAGTTTGTCATGTTCATTTACATCCATATCCTTTCTTACTACAAGCTGTTCCTTTACTTTAATTTGTGTTGGATAGTCTCTCATGTTCATTTATATCCATATCCTTTCTTTCTACACACTGTTCCTTTCCTTTAATTTGTGTTGGATAGTCTCTCGTGTTCATTTATATCCATATCCTTTCTTTCTACACACTGTTCCTTTCCTTTAATTTGTGTTGGATAGTCTCTCATGTTCATTTATATCCATATCCTTTCTTTCTACACACTGTTCCTTTCCTTTAATTTGTGTTGGATAGTCTCTCGTGTTCATTTACATCCATATCCTTTCTTACTACAAGTTGTTCCTTGACTTTAATTTGTGTTGGATAGTCTCTGAGTCTCGTGTTCAATTACATCCATATCCTTTCTTACTACAAACTGTTCCTTGACTTTAATTTGTGTTGGATAGTCTCTCATGTTCATTTACATCCATATCCGTTCTTACTACAAGCTGTTCCTTTACTTTAATTTGTGTTGAATAGTCTCTCATGTTCATTTACATCCATATCCTTTCTCACTAATGATAAAGATGATTTTGATCTTTGTTTACAGGGTTACACATCATTTTGGAATGACTGTATATCATCAGGATTACGGGGATGTATACTGATAGAACTTGGTCTGAGGGGAAGAGTTGAAATGGAGAAAGCTGGAATGAGAAGGAGAAGTTTATTAAATCGTAAAATCCTCATCAAGAATCCTGCTCCTACTGGTGATGTTTTACTGGATGAAGCATTGAAACATATAAAAGAAACGGAACCAGTAGAAACAGTACAAAGCTGGATAGAATATTTAAGTGGTAAGGAAATTATCATCGTAATTCAGTGAAAGGGAAAAAATGTTAGTTACATACTGGCATTTCAGCCTTGTTTCTAAAAGACATGACACAGTTTGTGGTGCACCAATCATCGAACAAATCTACTAATCAGTCCAATGATCGATTCCTAAACCTTGTTATCGATTCTGATCCCTTGTGTAAAAAAAATATATGTTTAACTTTATTCTTTGTTTTTGTCTTCATACTGACAAACATCTTACAGTTTTATCCCAGTGTACTTCTGACACTCAGTCAATACACACTCTATCCTTAGAGTCTAGTCCCGTACTTGGAAGAAGAATACACTTATTTGAACTGGTTTATTATTTATCTACTGCCCGGAATAGTCCATTTTATGTCAGGTGTTGCACATAATGGAAACCATGAAATGGTGACGGTCGACTGATCAGAACAACCAATAGTTATGATTCAGAATAAACTGAGAACAACAGCACAAGCTAATATATGGTTATGGTTTAACATCACTTTCAACAATATTTCAGTTATATCGTGGCGATCAGTGTTATTGGTGGAGGAATCCAGAGTACCCGAAGCTATGTCTTGGGTACAAACAGTTATAATACAGAGTTAATTATAGGGAAACCCACCCTTTCTGTAATTAGATTCTCCATGTCTAAACAATTATAAACAAGACCATTGTTTGTATTATGCTATGTAAACACAAAAAACATCATACTGCTTCATCATATAGTACATTGACTTTATTTTCAGGTACATGGTATTTTAGTCTAAATGCTGAAATACAATGGACCTAAGATTATCTTTTAAAAAAAGAATTTCCTTTTATTTTCAAGGTGAAACATGGAATCCTCTAAAACTAAGATATCAGTTAAGAAATGTAAGGGAAAGACTGGCAAAGAACTTGGTTGAAAAAGGAGTATGTACTACTGAAAAACAGAATTTCCTTCTATTTGACATGACCACACATCCATTAACTGACACTGGTATCAAACAGAAGTTAATCAAGAAAGTTCAGGAGTCTGTATTAAGTCGTTGGACGAATAATGCACAGAGGATGGAGAAACGTATGTTAGCATTAATCTATTTGGCACATTCTGCTGATGTTTTAGAAAATGCGTTTGCGCCTCTCTCTGATGATGACTATGAAATTGCAATGAAACGAGTACGTGAGTTACTAGACCTTGACTTTGACCAGGAATCCATGAAAGAAGGGACCAATGACGTACTATGGGCTGTTGTAGCAGCGTTTAGCAAGTGATTGTCATTTCAGCAAAAAATATATTTCATTATGTGCATATTTGTCTTCTCAAGGGTTTAATTCTGTTTTGAAAGTACTTGTATTAATATTAAAGGAAGAAAAATAAATGTCAAAAATTGTCACAGTAGAGTTTATTTTTTTAATTTTTAGAAACAATTATTCTAATCAGTGAATTTTATCTTTATTCTGGTAAGAAAATACACAAATTTACAACATTGAGATTTTTATATATATTGAACACCATTGAGGTTAAGGGTGTTCTTGGAATAGAAATAAACCAATTTTTGTGTGATGATATTTACATATTGATATCAATTCTCTACAAGGTTATTATTATGTGTATTAAAAAGTGCAAGCTGCATTTGTAATGATACAGTTAGTGTATTTTACTTGAGTGAGTAAATACACAGTGAATGCCAAGGTACAGGAAGATTATTGAGATGAGGGGTAATTCCTTCCTTCCTTGTGCTATATTGTCAGATAATTATATAAGGATTATTACATGTTATTTATTCATAAGATCATATTCATATTATATTTTGTCATGTATCTTAAACATACTTCCTCCAGGCTCAAAATAACTACATGTATGTTCAAAACAGGTAAATACTTATTTTTCACATCTAGAAGCACAGAAGAAATGTTCTAATTTTACATTTTTAAAAGTTCACTAAAATTTCATCTGCCTTTTCAGATCTTTAAACCTATAAACATAAATGGCTGATTTTGAAAGCAAAATCTTCTTAAAACCAGACAAATCTTGACTTTTGTATACATTTTATAAAGTGTTAAGTTTGTTGTTTTATTGTGAGTATTTTCTGTGGTGTCTAGAGTGTCAAAACATTAAGATATAAGTTTATTTTTATTTGCATTTGACAGGAGGTGATAATTAAGTATGGATAACTAATTAAATGGTGACTTGTTGTTCATACATCTTACACATACATGTAGTTGATACTATTATTGTCCATTTAATCATCAAAGATGCTTCTTTATGCAATTTTAAGTTTGTTTTTGTTTCTTTTACCAATTAAAATTGTTTTTGAATGTGATATCACTTATATACAACATAGGTATGAATGGTACACAAACTTTTCTGTTTTTCTTCCAGACATTTATTTGTAATAACTTGTGTTACATACTGTTAAGTCATTGGTGTAATAGGAATAATCAATATTTCAAGGTTCATCCAGTACATCATAACATGATTCCAAATCATTTCTGTATCTTGACAAATTTAATAATATTACATAAAATACATTGTATAGGTTTAACTGTTGACAAATTTAATAATATAACATCATAAAAAACATTGTATAGGGTTTAACTGTTGACAAATTTAATAATATAACATCATAAAATACATCATATACATGTAGGGTTTATTTGTTGACAAATTTAATAATATAACATCATAAAATACATTGTATGGGGTTTATTTGTTGGGAAGTCTTGTACTACTGTGTGTGACAGTGGGCAATGTTTCTGGTAGTTATATAAGTAGCAATTGAAGGGTATCAACTGTTTTGTATATAAATCATGTCAGTAAAATGTGTAATTAAACAAATTTCAGTTATATTCCATAACTTACAAATTCTAATGAACATAAATTCCTAAAAATAAATGTGTCACACAGTACATACAAAAAGTCACAAATTATACAATATTGACTTGAAATAAAGTTATTTCCCTTTAATCACAAAAATTGGACTGTACCAATCTTAAGATGTCAATGTAAAGGATTATTATTCTATTATTTAGGTGTGACAACAATCTAACAAGTAATGTTTATATTTGGTAATGGGAAGTTCATTTTATACCCACACAGTCAATGTTGATAGAAAGAGAGAGTGGAGTGTGATTGCCGTTGCATATTTTATGTCATTGTTAGATCATATCATTGAGTTATTGTGTAAAAAGTTTGATTTGTATTATGAAGATAGAATTGAAACTTATTTACATGAATATGATGATAAGTTTAATTTAATGACTTGATTTGATATTATTGTCGATAGTTACAAGGGCTGTTCCATTTAAATAGCTGTGATGGCTGTTCTTGTCCCATTTAACATACAATGTATTTAGTACTTGGGTATGGAACTCTAGACATAGGTTGATCATACATAGTAGTAATTTACCCTTTTCTGCTTCATTTTCATTTGGTAATTTTGTTTAAAAGTGCCATCCCTGGGGGACATGAATCTGATTGAAGTCAGCTGTTATAATATGCTACACTGCCCTAACATCTGACAGAACTCAATTATAAGGCATATCCAGAAGAACTTTCTGAATTCATTTGTAAAAAATAAATCAATCAAAGAGCTTTGCATTTGTGAGGCAATAATATAAGGGTGCTGTTAAGGATATGACCTCTACTCAAGTCAGATGTTAGGGTGAGGGTAGCATATTATAAAAGCTTATTTTAATTAGATAGGGATGCCATATATGTTTTAAGTGAAAGAGTGGTAAGAACCTTATGTAACTTATATTAAGTTATATTGAAGTTGACAGTTCATCCAGCTTTATACAATCTAGGTTCACCATAGCTGGTGTACTAGTAGACACCTCTTGTTCGTGTGACTGTACAGATTTAATAGAACTCAGTGGCCCACTTTGTCTTCTCATTTAGATGCTCGTAATGTTTATGTAAATCTTTTTGGTAAGAAGTTGTGATCATTTAAATTTTTAAAAGATGTTTCACTGTAATGCTATTTGGACATTTGTTTCCTGTGGATTTTGTGTACATGTTAATATTGTACAGTGGTTAAGTAATCTGAGGTATTTTAATATCTTCAACCTGTTTTTGCTATTAGAATGTTACGGAGTAATTGTTAGGTGATATTTTAGTTTCTTTGATGCCATGGTTTTCTCATAAAGTCACTCAATATTGCAGACATGTTTTGTAGCTAGAGTTATCTTTCTTGGTGTGTCTATTTGTAATCTATGGAATCCTTGAAGTTACATTACAAAGTAAGATAGTGTTCATCTGATTGTTAATTCTCTGGTAGAAGACACCAGTCTGCACCGTCAGATAAATATAGTCACCCTGAAGAATGATTGATGACAAACACCAATAAATAGCACATCCCTTATATACATAACCTATATATCAGTGTTAGATTCTCTAGGAAAGGCTTCATTTTGTGGAGTGGGAACTTCATCTGTATGGCTAACCTTGTTCTACACAACAGTATGTTATCACACTTGTTGACTCATGTCTGTAGATAATTTATTGAGCATGTTGGTTTTCACAGATTTGATAATAAGACCAATGACCAATGGTAAAACGTATCTATTCAGTATGGTCTGTTTTCTTTCTTGTGTGAATGTATCATTTAAACTTACGTGGTGTATGGAGATTTTTATAGGAGTTTTCAAGTACTGTTGAAATATATTTATTCTGTTGTTTTTGTATAGAATTTATGTTTCATTTTTATGAAAACTCCTTTTATTTCAATTTTGAGAATTCCTTATAACTTTTGATTATGTAATCAAAATTTCGCTGATCCTAAGCTTCAAGATTTAACTGGCAATTTTGGACTAATGGAAATTGTCTATAGTGTAGGTCTTCATATATATATATGTATATCTTTTCAATAAAATAGAACACAATTTCAAATGGAGACAGCATATGTGAGTTTTATCATTACACTGAACATTTTTAATGAGAATAATTCTATTCCATTATGATATCTTTATTACTTTGGAATATAAACAAGATACTAAAGTTAGAAGATCGTGTGCTGGGCGTGCATCTTGTTATTTTTGTCTCTGACTTTTAAGAAAGTTAGAAGATCGTGTGCTGGGCGTGCATCTTGTTATTTTTGTCTCTGACTTTTAAGAAAAAGAAGAGAATGTGAATTAAGATGTAAAAATTCTTTGTTATGTTATGAAGATATGTCTGTTATATATTATAGAGGAATGTATGAACTTATATGTATATATTGTAATAGGGATGAAAAAAAAAACACAACATATTTTGATTATTTGAGGGACGTTTTATATAACTATCCTATGTGTAAATCTTTACAGAACTGAAATAAAGCTGTGAGAAACTATGTATGTATTATATTTATAGCCTGATGTTTATGCATTAACTTTAATAATTTCTGAAATGATTCTAAAAATACAAAAAATAATTACCACTAAAGTTATGAGTTTGATTCTCGCTCATTGTGAGGTGTACTCGATCCATTATGTGATACAGTTTGTCAGTGACTTGAGACAGGTCAGTAGGTTTCTTTGGATACTCTGCTTTCCTCTACCAATAAACCTGACCACCACGATATAGCTGAAATATTGTTGAAAGAGGCGTTAAACACCATAAACCCAGAAAATAAATAACTGGTTTCTATTTGATGGTTGTACATGTTTATTGGTTTGTTCTGGTGTTGAAGGTTGAAATGTCACCATTTTGCGTTTAGTATCTGTTGTCCTTTTTGAAAATTTCACATTTTAATCTTTTTCATCTAAACCACAAGGTCATAAGAAACAACACCTAGTATGAATGCCTGTGTACAGTACTAATTGTTCTCTACTGTCTTTTTTTTACCATATACAATTAAACTTGTGTAAACTGAACCCTAAATAAATAAGAATCATGTATAAACAAAACTTCAAGTAAAATCCCAATGTAGGAAATATTTATTGATTTAACCTGTATAAATCAAACACCTGTCGATTCTGAACAGAAAAATGGTCCCAAAGATGTTTGATTTGGACAGGGTTCACTGTGGTTGCCAAGAAAGAATGTCCTTAACATGACCTGCTACAAAATTAATTTTTTATTTGATGAATGGAAATATGAAATGAAACATACCAGTGGTTTAGCATAGAACCTTATTGGAAAATGTTTACAATGAACTAGTCTATCAGGCCCACACACCCCAAAGTTTAACACGAGGCAAATAAAAAAAAAAGATTTTCTGAAGAACCAGTAATGGAAATCAAAGCATAAATGGCATGAATCATTTTAATACACAGATTCAAGCTTGTATAAATGAAGACGTAGCTGTAATATAGCTAGATAGTACATCATAGTTTAATGAAAAAGTTTAAACAGAGATGGTCAACAATTCTGCCAATATCAACAAAATGAACAATCACCTCTAAACAGAGATGGTCAACAATTACACCAATATCAACAAAGCAAACAACCACCTCTAAACAGTGATGGTCATCAATTACACAAATATCAATAAAATGATGAACAATCACCTCTAAACAGTGATGGTCAACAATTCTGCCAATATCAATAAAGTGAACAATCACCTCTAAACAGATGGTCGACAATTCCACCAATATCAACAAAGTCAACAATCGCATCTAAACAGTGATGGTCAACAATATCCAAAAAACAAACAATCCCCTCTAAACAGATGGTCAACAATTCTGCCAATATCAACAAAACGAACAATCGGCTCTAAATAGTGATGGTCAACAATTCCACCAATATCATCGAAACAAACAATCACCTCTAAACAGAGATGGTCAACAATTCCACCAATATCAACTAGACGAACAATCGCATCTAAACAGAGATGGTCAACAGTTCCACCAATATCAACTAGACAAACAATCACCTCTAAACAGAGATGGTCAACAATTCCACCAATATCATCGAAACAAACAATCGCCTCTAAACAGAGATGGTCAACAATTCCACCAATATCAACTAGACGAACAATCACATCTAAACAGAGATGGTCAACAGTTCCACCAATATCAACTAGACAAACAATCGCCTCTAAACAGAGATGGTCAACAATTCCACCAATATCATCAAAACAAACAATCACCTCTAAACAGAGATGGTCAACAATTCCACCAATATCAACTAGACGAACAATCGCATCTAAACAGAGATGGTCAACCGTTCCACCAATATCAACTAGACAAACAACCACCTCTAAACAGATGGTCAACAATTCCACCAATATCAACAAAACGAACAATCACCTCTAAACAGTGATGGACAACAGTTCCACCAATATCAACAAAACAAACAACCACTTCTAAACAGTGATGGACAACAGTTCCACCACTATCAACTAGACAAACAATCGCCTCTAAACAGTGATGGAAAACAGTTCCACCAAAATCAACAAGACAAACAATTGCCTCTAAACAGTGATGGACAACAATTCCACCAATATCAACAAGACAAACAATCACCTCTAAACAGTGATGGTCAACAGTTCGACCAATATCAACAAGACGAACAATCACATCTAAACAGTGATGGTCAACAGTTCCACCAATATCAACTAGACAAACAATTGCCTCTAAACAGTGATGGAAAACAGTTCCACCAATATCAACAAGACAAACAATCACCTCTAAACAGTGATGGACAACAGTTCCACCAATATCAACAAGACAAACAATCACCTCTAAACAGTGATGGTCAACAGTTCCACCAATATCAACTAGACAAACAATTGTCTCTAAACAGTGATGGAAAACAGTTCCACCAATATCAACAAGACAAACAATCACCTCTAAACAGTGATGGTCAACAGTTCGACCAATATCAACAAGACGAACAATCGCATCTAAACAGTGATGGTCAACAGTTCTACCAATATGAACAAAACCAGCAATCACCTCTTACTGTATCTCACTGAACACACCCAAAAATATGGAACGATAACATGAATGTTGAAAATATAGGTCCTGGCTTGGGACAGGAGCAAAAATGTGGCGAGGTACTATAATAAAATGTCCACTAGATTTATATTGTCTTGTATTTTGACTTAATTTTAAAAATGTCAAAACGGGAAATAATAACATACAAATGCAGTCTGTTTTGCTATATTGCTGATTGTCTCTCTGAAGCTATGAAAAACATTAAGATAAGGACTAACAGATATCAGAGGGAAAAAGCTTAAGATTGGTCTGTTGCAGAAACAAACAAACAAAAAGAAACAAACTGACAGCAATTTTGTATAACAATATTTTTTTTCAGTATAATGTATTACTCACAAGTCAGTAACAAAAGTCTTTGTAATATGGTATAGCTGAAATTACCCTACAAGAAACCCTGTTAATTTAATTGTTTGAAATTTACTATGGGATTAAAAGTCCATAAAATAATTTAATATTTCCAATAATCCACAAATGAAAAAGATCTCGTAGTATTAGCTCACATGACCCAAAAGGTGATCTGTCTGTCTGTTGTCTGTAACCTTTTTACATTTCAATCTTCTCCACTGAAACTACTTGACACATTAGAACCAAGTTTGCAGGAATTATTTAGAAGCTCATTTACAAAAAAATGACTGCCACGGTCAATACTGGTTTCTGTTAAGCCAATATGCATGAAAATCTCTGAAATTATTCTACTAATCGGAACTAATCTCTACGGGAATGATGTTGGAATTCGAAGGTCCTGTCCAAAAAAGTTTCATTTACTGTTGTTCTAACAGTAACATTGCAGTTAATACAGACATTTCTTATTTCTGATTGGGCAAAATGCAAAACAATATGCTCTGAAACTTATGTGCCAGTTGGAATCAAATTTTGCAGGAAGGAAGTTTGGGAGGTTCTTGACACAAGTTATTTGTTCTGACCTGGCAGAAAAAATGGCAACCAAAGGCAATTCCTGTTATGATTGGCCATTATACAAAAAAAAAAAAAAAACTCCTGGGAGACTTGCAGAATTATGTTTTTGGGGAAATTACGCAGCCATCATACATTTATCAGCATATTTGTATCTGTAAACAACCGAGCTTATTTTGTATGGATCAGCAAGATTGCCACAACTACAGGACTAATATTAACATGGGGCATATATATATATATATATATAATATTTCAAAAATTTATCTGCATATAACAATAGAAATTTTACCCTATATGCTACTTTCGCTGTTCTTTAGAATATGTACCAAAAATCAAGATGATATTGAACAGTTTTTTTTGCGTATGTACATATGTATGTAAGCAAGAAAAATAATTTTCTAAACATATATGCAACCTGGATTTTTTAAAAGCACATGTATACACACATTGGCACGTGTACACACATACCAACTCTCTCTTTCGTACACACACGTTCACACTTTTAATAAAAACGTAGATATCAAATTTAGTGCACACTTCGCGTTTCTATTCATGTAATTTAAGATTTATTCGCGATTTAATCTCGTGTTTGTTCTAACTGTCATTTTCAAATCTTATGTAGCGGATTATTGTTGAATAATTTTCACATTGATGAGATATTTGATGCTTCAAATACAATGAATATGCATTAATTTTGTTTACGTCAAAAATAAATAATCTGAGATTTCAAAGATCCACTTGCAATACAAAAGTATCATAAAAAGTTCCATTTGTCGATTTGTAAAAAACAACATTAGGATAAATGCATACAAGTCTTTACACAACTCTGATCAAATTGAATCTGGGATCTTCTGTAAAAGAAAATTTGATAAAATTGAATTTGCAGTCTTCTGAAAAGGAAAATTTGATTAAAAATTAGTCTGTAATGAAATTTAAAAGTTGTGGATAACAAACGGGAAACACTGGTTCTATCTCATCTTGTTGAAGCTCTTCAGCTGAAATGATTTGTGTCGATAGCCATGCTTTATTTAATAATAACAGTGCTGTAAAACAAGTTTAATCCTATGAATAATATTTACGAGGAGACGAAGGAAACCCAATTTGAAATTGATTCTTATAGCTGAAATATATATAATATACCATTAAAAACCACAAACAACTTTAACTTAAAGGTATGTACAACGTAATGATGACGTCATGATAGCCAGATTTGAGAACAAATGAATAAAAACCAAAGAGCACAGCATAATCACAATATTGACCCACTTCGTATTTATACTCATATATATCATATATTGCTACAAACGGACAGTTAAGGTCAATGTTTTCGACGGACACAATGACCTTGATTTTCCAATAGTAAATATTCTTTCTAGAATAACATTCCTGCATACGAAATGTATTGTCTTGTAATTAATACCCTTTAACAGAATATATGATTCTTATCAGAATAACGAGAGTATTGGATAATCAAATGTTAGTCATCTGTGGGAAACAGCCTGCTTGTTTTGTGGAACGTGGAACAAATCGAACACACACACACATCTCCATAACTGCGGGAGATAAGTGGGAACAGATTCTTTAGACAGAACACAACTGCTTGTATGTAAATGATAACTGGATGTAGCTTCGTGACGTGTGCGCTAAATTAGATATCTACGCTTGAATTACTATCACTGGCTCGATACCTCGTGATGCCTGTGAACTATTAGTCATCAAGGGTATATTCCGCACCGTAGTCAGTGCTTCGACACACACGTGGATTATTAGATATATATACACATGGAAAAAAAGTATTGTAACACCCTTAATTTTCATTCACGAATTTGACAAAATAGCATTTAGATTTGACTGTTTTTATTTATTCATAAGATCGTTGGGATTTACAAAAGTAAAATCTGCATTTAGAAATTAACATTTAATGTTACACAATTTTGAAAAAACAAGGCATTTTTGCATAAAAAATTGCCTTTCAAATGTGTTGCAAACAATGAATATGATATGTAAACTTATCTGTCAATTGATTATGAGTGCACTAATTGCATGTGCATAATTGAGCTTGATTATTGGATTTTGATTGAATACAAGTTGTAAACAAATATGCACTCTTCCTTACGTAGCTGATTTCATTACAAAAATATTTGTAAAATTTTCTTAATTTCATTTTTAATTTGGCGTTGCAATGCTTTTTGTTCCATCTGTATATTTATGTTTGAAATTTTCAGTTCTGAAATAATGTAATTTATTTTCTCCCATTATTACGGCGTTTTAACCCCGCTGAACCAGTGGTGGAAAAATCTGTAATCCTCTAGAGGATTAAAATGTCTCGTGCCTTTCCTCGCATTTGACTCGTTTGACGGCTTTTGAAATAAAGCTCGTGTTAAATAATGGGAGAAACAAATTGACGGCTTGTGGTTAAAATTTTAAATTCAACTCTCTTGAGTGGAGAAATATCGTAACCCACGGGCAACTGAAGGAGAATATATATATAACTAAAGTCTCATCCCTTATAGTTAATCTTAGTTGATTTTGACTCTCTTTTTAGACTCTGTTGTTTACTTGCTCACAAGGCTTTTTAAATATTTGGCTTTCCAACTTTTTGAATACGATTATACACGCTGAAGATTATTCCAGGAACGCTTCGTGTACACCAAATTAGATATCTACGTTTTAATATCATAATTTGTTGATTCCAATGTAAAGTTGTAGATACGTTTCTATTGAATGGAAACCACAACGTTCCCTAGTATTATTAGGACAGTATCAGAATGGAAACCACAACGTTCCCTAGTATTATTAGGACAGTATCAGAATGGAAACCACAACGTTCCCTAGTATTGTAACAATGGTGAGTTTGGAGTTTATCTAACATTTCTGTCTTCCTGTATGCCTGTAGTTGTTTGTTGCTGTGAAGATCTCTTCTGAAAAGAAAAGCTCCTTTATTTATTACAGCATCATGAAAATGAAAATCTACGAACAGGTTCACATTGTACATATTCATATTTAATCGAAAGTCAATAAAAGTAGCGTGGTTATAGAATATTAATTTTTATATTCTCGTTGAAAATTTTAATTGTTATATTTTTCATCATAATTATTAGGATGTGTTTGTATGATAGTCTTCTTGTTTGTGTCTGGTGAAATAAAATTAAGGTCAATATCACATATGTAGCTTTCATATGACATGAAATGATGATGTCATTCGAGAATCTGCTATGGCAACGGCTATTTCTTATGTTCCACGTGACCGTATAAGAAAGGAATATTATATATAATTGATATCTTAGTATAAGGAAGTCCTGGCGTTCCGTAGTGTTCATTTTCATAGTAAAACATTGGATATTAAAGGAATCGACCACCAAGAAAAGTATGATATAATCTCCATATATACAGTTTAATGTAAGAATTTGTCATGAAAAACAGATCTGTAACACTTGGAATAACACAACAGCCGTTAGGTTTGAGGAAAGGGGTTTGTTCTAAATATATGTTCTGTCTGCACGACATCATATAACTAAGAATTACTTAAAAATGTCTGATGTATTTGTCAAAAAGAATATATTAGCAAAATTCACGTAGAGATGAATAGAACGTATTAAATAATAATAGATTTTATTACACTATTATTAACATACGATCGTTACGAGTTTAAGGATTAAAGTACAATCTCACACAGTCATAATTGTATCTAGAACTTTCTTTTGTCATCGTTCTTCTAAGTGTGGTATTAAATCTGGTTTCCAACAGTTTGAAGTCGAGCACGATTATAAGATTAATAACGGAGAAAAGTTTGAAGATACCAAAGGTGTAATCAGAAGTCGTAAATCTGAAGATACCAAAGGTGTAATCAGAAGTCGTAAATCTGAAGATACCAAAGGTGTAATCAGAAGTCGTAAATCAAAGAACAAATAATACAATAATACAATTGTCAGAAGAAACAGGACAAAGATGAAAACAATTCTCCACTGCACAGTGAACAAAAGATTGAGAAACCCAACTGAAAACCGCGCGTTCGCGAGTGTGTGTGTGTAAAAAAAAAGAAGTGTGTGTGTGTGGGGGGGATAATTAAGGTGCTACAGAATGGTAATCAGTTCCTGTTTGTGACATCCGTGGTGTTACTCTTGACAAAAGTCACTTCTGACTACTGCAAGCTGATCATGTCTGTGGTTATCTGTGACATAGATACTGTTGTTGGTGACTCCTTTTTTTTTTTACATGAAGTGAAGTTATGTTGAGTTGATGTCATCTACATCGTATTGATTGTGGATGATGCTCATCCTAATACCACTGTTGAGGGGGGGGGATCATTGCTTCTGGAAATGCCCTAGCTAGGAGCAAAGAGGTTGTCGACAGTAAACCGCTAGTGGATTTAAAATCCGTAAATCGGAAGAACAGACAACATAATGGCCAAAAGAAAAAGAACAAAAGGACAAACAACGATCTACAATACATACACATAAAGCTAAAGATCGAGTAACGCGAACCCCATTAAAAACCAGGGATGAACTCAGATGCTCCGGAAGGGTAACAGTTCCTGCTCCACTAGGGCGACCACAAGAAGCCCACAGAATGAGGTACAACATAACTCGTCAGAAACATAGGGTGCTCTTTATTACCTCTCTAATACCTTTCTTGTCGACATTAAAGGTACAAGTAACCAAGAAAAAGCCACAATTAAACCAAATGATACCACCAAACAATAACTAATATCGTGGCCAGATATGACCAATTCATTCAATAGAGAAATGCTCATCCAGAAAAAAATAAACAGAAGATTTTTGGTGTTTTTGTTTTTGTTTTTGTTTTTTTTTTATAAATATGTCACTCTAGATGTTCCTAATGAATCCATTACTATGCTAACCTGGATGTTGAAGCAGGTGATACATCCCCGAGAATGCTAAAACTTAACCAACACCATCTATTGAAAGCTGAATCTATGAAACAAGAACTTAAATATTTGCTTGACAATGAAATTATTGAGCTGAGTAATAGTGAATATGAAAATATCTGTCTTTTTGTGCCTAAGCCACATAAATCATTTCATTTCGTACTTTTTTCTTTCAGAAAAGTGATTCCAAGGATTGGCAATGAATTGATAAGAGTGATCAGATATTTTATTTTTTTTGAAAGGACACTGATCATGAAGTGTCAGCTTTTGTAACACCAGGTGGTTTACTGCAATATCAAGTCATGAAAACTGCTCTAGTAACTTTCTAGAGAATGTCAAATACTGTTTTAAAAAATTAAGACGTTTGTTTTACTTATACCGGTTATAGTATTGTATCTAGTCGACTAGTGATAAATGTGAAGAGCATTTAATATAAGTAATTTAATGACAAACAGAACAAAAAATATCGCCCTGTCAGAACAGCTCCAAAATAGAGAATCAGCAGTAAACAGCTAGAATTAAGCAGTGGGTTATCTATAGAACTCAGTACTATACTGTTAGATCTTGCATACAGGTATAAGAGGCAAAATAAAATACTACATTTCAAATCATGCAGAATAATATATTACTATTACTAGTAATTGTTTCCCCTAGGACTCTTTCATGATTTTCACATAACCTTCACAACACTCTTATGCGTGTATACACATATTAATAGTATTATGACAGGAGCCTCTTGTGGGGAAAATGTTGAGTACAAACTTTGAAATACAAGAGGATGTGATATAAAAAAAAAACAAAAACCCAACACTTTATATTAAACAATGTAAAGCTTAAAAAGTAAAAAAAAAGTTATACAGTATATGATATTAGTATTTAAACACTGGAGCAGGAACTAACTACCCTTCCGGAGCACCTGAAGTCACTTCTAGTTTTTAGTGGGGTTCGTGTTGCTGAATCTTTAGTTTTCCCTGTAGTGTTTTGTAGATTAGTGTTTGTCTTCTTGTTCTTTTCCGTTTGCCCATTGTGTTTTATGTTCTTCAATTTACGGTTTCTGGTTACCCTATTGGTATCTTAGATTTACGGCTTCTGGTCCCTATTGGTATCTTAGATTTACGGCTTCTGGTCCCTATTGGTATCTTCAAACGTTTTGTCAAGGCTTGAAGAAATACATATCACATGTGTTCTTTTCCAAAGCGATCAGTTGGTCTCCATCTCATATTATGCTTATATCTTAGAGTAGAATTACCAAATACACCTCATTGAAAACAAATCATAATTATATAATATCTTAAAATAATCTGAAATGTTTCTGAAAGTGCGACGCAATTACATCGACAATTCGTCTGTTAGTAATTCTATCTGTTTGCTATTCAGACTGTGGAGAAGAAAATTACAAATGCAGTTATTTTAGAAATAATTTAAAAATGAGGAAATATGAACGTTTTGTACTATTCCGAACAATACACCTCTAAAATTGTTCATGATTTATTCGCCTGACAATATTAAAGCGTTACATAAATATTACAAGTTGTAAATGAAAAATGAAAAAAATTGTATAATTAATAAATCAATGTATTAAGGTACAGAAGTATGTGATTTACATTGGGTAATTGAAGACCATAGTTTTCCTGGAATAAAACATATCAATTCTTTACAAATACACACAGTACAGTTTAGTTTCATTTAGTATAAATACTTTTATTATTATTGGATAAAGCGTCTGTATAAAATATCGAAATAAAAGTATCAGTATATAGGATAAACTGTTGATTAGAGAACTATACCATGATCCATTAACACCTAATGTTAATCAGAGTACACCACCAATATAACAACATGTTAAATCAAGACACAATAATATGTTAGATAGAAAACACCAATTAAACACATTTATTTTGGAAGATTATAAAAACAGGACACAATAATATGTTAACCAACAATACAAATAAAACATATTTAATTTCATTCTATAGTAGGCTGTAATTAATAACTTTTGACAGACTTGTTTGTTGACGATTTCCACGTAAACTGTTCTAATTAATCATATTTTATCTTTGATATTTGAACCTATTAACGATGTCATTCTAAAAAGAATAACATGGCAACATTACACTGAACGATAATAGATCATAATTCTACATTATCCTTAAATAATCTGTAAAACGCCCTCAAATCAGTGGACAATTAGTCTTTAATGGTAGATTTACAACTTCTATTGTGTAATGGCACCAGTTCTTAAATGTAATTATGTGAGAACGTCATCTGTATAATCATGAAGCCAAAGGGATTGAAAAACCAGGAAATGTCTTCATAGCAATACCGAATAACAAAGAATTTATCAATGGTTTCATATCACTATTGTTGTTTTTCTCTGTTAAAAAGTGCCCTTTTTCGGTGTCATTTGTTTACACACGATCTGTGAAAACTTACAATAATACAGTTTACAAAATAAAGAAAACTATTCAAAATGTTGAAATAAGGGACAAGTACAGGATCAATTTGACCGTATAATGGAAAGCAGCTTCACATATCTTGTGGTGACATGCCACGCATGTGTCAGGTGCCACACATAACTTCAAAGATGTCACACATGTGTCTGGTGCCACACATACCAACAAAGATGTCACACATGTGTCAGGTGCCACACATAACATCAAAGATGTCACACATGTGTTGTGTGCCACACATAACAACAAATATGTCACACATGTGTCAGGTGCCGCACAGAACAACAAAGATGCCACATATGTGTCAGGTGCCAAACTGAATACCGATGTCACGCATGTGTCAGGTGCCACACTGAACACCGATGTCACGTGTCAGGTGGCACATGTGCACTGAACACCGATATCACGCATTAACATCGTATATATGTGGGAGTGATGAGGTAGATGGCACTATAACCTTGATGTTATTTCCCCTACACTCAATGTCTTGATTGGGTGGGTTTGGAGTACACATACTCCATAGCATTATTATTGTCAAGTCATGTGCTTCTGCATATAAAGTACACTGGTATTATTTAATTAACATAACATAACATAACATAACATAAATTTATTTTGGCGCATGAAACTAGTTTAACCCCACCACTTTCTATTGAAGTGCCTGTACCAAGACAGGAAAGTGAGCGGTCATGTATTTGTGTCTTAGTGGTATCGAGTTTTTCCTCTTTCTATGATGTTACCAGTAGATTTACGAACTGTTATGTCAGTGTGGTATGTTTTGTTTTCCTCTTTATTATTACCAGATAATGGCCTTTACCTCTTAATCTATTATTATACAGTACGATATATTGAACTCAGTGACACTATTAGAAGACAGGATATATATTATATACTAATATTATTATTTTATTATAGAATACTAATACGATTGTTTTGATGAATGTGTAGATAATGTTACGGATTTAAAAATAAAATTTATCTTCTTCTGATAATACATAGAGAGGAACTCTTTGCACCATTGCTTCCGATATTCACAGCCATACACACAAAAGCTTTTATGATCTTTAATAATTAAAACATAAAACGTCTTAATTTCTTGGATGAACAATTAAATCTTCATTTTAAC
The DNA here is from genome assembly GCA_002080005.1 of Gigantidas platifrons. NCBI lineage: Eukaryota > Metazoa > Mollusca > Bivalvia > Mytilida > Modiolidae > Gigantidas > Gigantidas platifrons. The sequence goes on from MJUT01033248.1 coordinate 212,067, forward strand.
CACTAAAAAGTTACAGATATTTCACGATTTACATCTTAGCATGAATTTCCTGTCATCGAATTATCACCAGTGATACATGACGCGAAGCACGTGTGTTGTGCTATATGCTGACCGTGGACCACTTACAGTACAACATATATGCGTCGGCGTTGTATTTGAATATGGTCACACGACTGCATTGATTTACATGTTCTGTTAACGTATTTTTGTAAAAAAAAAAAACTATAGGTAGCGGTATCAGAGAACTGTTACAAACGTCTCTCAAAATCTCTTTTCAATCCCAAAACGTAATTTGAGCTTCTTTTGGAACCAATTCCAAAGACAAAATTGGGCAGGGATCGCCTAATATTAGGATTTTAGAATTTTACATGAAGAGTTAAGAAATTTAGAGTTTAGTAAATGTTTTCCAAGGCAATGACAAAGAGTTTGAAATTACAAGCCCTTAAATAAACGTTAGAGAATACCGAAGGGGCAATGAAAAAATTGACAATCCAAGGAAACTGGTAACATACGGTACACAAGACACAAGACGAAGACAAACAAAGCAAATACACAACACAATATGTGTTGGACACCACTATACGAAAACAAATACAAATAACGTAAAAAGGACACGAGCCCTCCTACAAACGATTGAAATTCTTGTATATGTCATAAAGGATCATGAAGGATATCTATATAAGGTTTCATCTTGCTTGGAAAAAAAGATCGCAGTTTCAAAGCTTCCCTCGTTTTTCGCTTCCATTGGCATTGGCGACAATATTTGTTCATTCGATTTGCCCTGGTTTCAGACCTGATCTGCCTCCATTTGGTTTTAAAGAATATTCACAAGAAGAGTTTGAAGACGTTTTCTGAATGACGAAGAGAACAAAAAGGAAGAAATTGCTCAAGTAAAGAGAAGTATAAACGGAAGAAGTTGTTAGAATTGGGAAGAGAACAAAAGGAAGAAAGGAAGAAGTCATCAAAGTGAACAGAACTAAAGGAAAGAAAAAAGTTGATTGAGTCAAGAGGAGAGCAAAATGAAGAACTCAGAATGAAGAACAGAACAAAATGAAGAGGTTGTCAAAGTGAAGAGGAGAACAAACGGAAGAACTTATTAGATTGAAGAGAACATAAACAAGTTGTTAAAAGGAAGAGGCTGGTTTATTGATTGTTGTTAGAAGGAAGAGGCTGGTTTATTGATTGTTGTTAGAAGGAAGAGGCTGGTTTATTGATTGTTGTTAGAAGGAAGAGGCTGGTTTATTGATTGTTGTTAGAAGGAAGAGGCTGGTTTATTGATTGTTGTTAGAAGGAAGAGGTTTATTGATTGTTGTTAGAAGGAAGAGGTTTATTGATTGTTGTTAGAAGGAAGAGGCTGGTTTATTGATTGTTGTTAGAAGGAAGAGGTTTATTGATTGT
>MJUT01033248.1:220937-231154 GCA_002080005.1 Gigantidas platifrons
GTGGGACGGCTCACGTCTTGTTATGATGTTATGTTCATCTTTACCTCCAGTAGTTTGTGGGACGGCTCACGTCTTGTTATGATGTTCTGTTCATCTTTACCTCCAGTAGTTTGTGGGACGGCTCACGTCTTGTTATGATGTTCTGTTCATCTTTACCTCCAGTAGTTTGTGGGACGGCTCACGTCTTGTTATGATGTTATGTTCATCTTTACCTCCAGTAGTTTGTGGGACGGCTCACGTCTTGTTATGATGTTCTGTTCATCTTTACCTCCAGTAGTTTGTGGGACGGCTCACGTCTTGTTATGATGTTCTGTTCATCTTTACCTCCAGTAGTTTGTGGGACGGCTCACGTCTTGTTATGATGTTATGTTCATCTTTACCTCCAGTAGTTTGTGGGACGGCTCACGTCTTGTTTGTGTTATTTGTGTTTCCCTGTGTATAGTGGTGTCCAGCACATATTGTGTTGTGTTTTTCTGCCGTATTGTGTGCTCTATGTTGTCAGGTTCTCTGGATTATCTGGTATTGACTTCCCCTTCAGTATTCTCTAACGTTGATTTTTAGGATGTTGTCTGACCACTGATATTCTACTCTGATAGGGTGTTGTCTGGGCACTGGTATTTCACTCGTATATAGTATTGCACTCGTATAGGGTGTTGTCTGACAGCTGATAATAAAAGCGAATAGGGTGTTTTGTTATATTGAATATATTATAGTTTAGTCAACATGAATAGGTTGTTGTTTGACATTTGGCGTGGAGATCCGATGGTACAGTGGTAGTTAAATAAATAAAAAGTGACAGGGAAAATTGTTTTAACTTGCATGTGAATGCATGGTACCAGGCAGCTCACGGTATCATAGGCTCTGACTTTATAGGGTGTTGGCTTAATAAATGTAATCAAGTTTTTCCGAACAACTGGTATTCAACAATACAATGACCATAAAAAATAACGATAAACTGCAAAATTTAAGCATTCGCATATCTATTATTATCATTTATTATAAGTATTGCTATATTAGAATTGTGTTATTATGGCTATATAATACATTTCTCTGACGTCACACTATTGTTCTGATAGTGGATTGTTTTTAAGAATCAACATTTTATTCTTTTGTTTTTGTGTATATGAACTTTAACCTTTTATCATTTTAGGCTTCAAAACGTGTTGTAAATATTTTGGGACTTGCGGGTCTCGTTGATTATTTATAAGAATCTACAGTTGGAGTGTATTGTCCATTACATAAGATGTGAGGACCGTCAGTACAGCTATTACCAGCAAAACACGAGAGACTGATGGGATAGAATGTCATACTATGTGACTGTAAATATAAGGAGTTATGTTTAAAAACTAATAAAATCCTCTCTTTGCATTTTTGTTTATAGTGATTATGATTATCTTGTTTATCAAATAAGATATGACAATACAGTTGTCATAGAACATCAATTAGTGAGATGGCGTGATTTAATCTAAGATTACCTTTTTATGGTGATATATGGGATTTTGAAAACAAAAGAAACTATTGCAATTTGTAATATAATTATTGAAATATCAACGGGACGGCAATTTAGATATTTTAAAGAATATGAGAGTAATTCAGTCTGATATATGTCAAGATAAAGCTGATAAATCAAATTAAAAACAAGATAAAATTATGCTTTGATTTATTTTCAGATTCCGTTCTATAAACAGGTAAAATTTGTATTATGATGTAAAATGATTATCTTATATTGATTTCAATAACTAATTATCCATAGTTAAGATTATAGACCAGTGAACTAACGGTAAAGTAACAACTTCAGTTATTTAATGTTTACTTAAAAAGGATAATGCCTGCCATATGAGTTTTTCTGCCGAAAGTGTGCACATATTGCCTCCGATCAGCAGATGTCTATGGAAGGGTGCACCTTTTGATTAAGAAAATTTTAAATCAAAAGGGTAATTAAAAGCCATATACGGAAGTAGGAAAGGCAGTACAATGGCTAAAAGACAACAGACGAAGGACAAAGAGAGAAACAATGATCTACAGAACACTACACAGACAACTAAAGATCGAGCAACATGAACACCACTAAAAACCAGCATTACGACATAAATATGTGACAGTGATGTCTTGATACTTGTTCACCGATATAATGTGGAATATAGTCGTCTTAATTTTAACATTCGTTACAACATAATTGTATGAATGCCTTCTTGTCAGGTCATATTATTCTTGATGGAAGATTTCCGTGACCCAATAAATACATGATTTAAATTGAATACATTATGAGATCAATTAATGGCAGTACTGAGGACGGACTCATTTGAATGGCAATATATTAAGACAGATTACTTCTAGGAAGGCAAATACAACGTTATCCGCAAAATCCTGGTTATAATTACAATAACTCGGTTCAACAAGAGCTATCTGATAAATACCTAGGTGCACGAATATTTTCTTTCCGTTGTTTGACAATCCCCTTCCGTACAGGATGCATGGCGGATTATACAATTACGTTGTATTAATTATAGTATTTATAATGTCATGAATATGCAACAAGCCTATGTGTTTTTACGTTCTGAGTTCCGTTACGATTTCTGCATAAAATTGATGTCCGGATCGTCTTTACATCCAGTTATTTGTAGGAAGGCTCATGTCGTATTTGCGTTTTTTGCGTACAGTGGTGTCCAATACATATTGTGTTGTGTTTTTGTTTTGTTTGTCTTCGTCTTGTATACCCTATGTTTCCAGTTTCTCTGGATTGTCTATTTTTGATTGCCCCTTCGGTATTCTATAACATTTATTTGCTATAAGGCTTATTCCTCTGTTTCAATGGAATGTAACGTACACACAACAATATCCGATCACCAAGAGAAAGACACCAATTTGTGGGAAAGTCACCGAAAAACTTTATCTTTTAAAACTTCAAACTAACTCTTAGAAGTGTACATATCACTAGGTTTTTGAACGTTTTGAAGTCAAAAAGAAGCTCTTTGTAGTAAAATTGTATTAGATCACAATGACATACTGGGATATCTTACTTTAATAAACTATTTCATTATTATTTTTTGGTCATCATTTACATTTGGATAATTTTTTTCCCCAAAATCTAAATACATCTATATTTTAACAATTTGTGTGTCATTATAGATCTTAAGCTAATTTTGCTTTAAATCATTCTCTTTTTTTATATCAGATTTTGGAGTCTTAAATGTCAAGTAGGTCTTGCATCTCGTAACCATTGATTTCTAAGCAAATCACGGTCAGTAAATAATGCGATTTTGTGTTTCATTGCATGTACTACATTCATATATCATGAAATGCAACTGAATCAAAACAATTTGAATTATATAAAATGTTGAAAACAATATTCATTACTTTACAACTGGGATTACATTGAGAATTGTAATGAATTACAGTGGACTAAAATCTCCCACACGTGATAGATACTACGAATGTTTTACTAATAGTATAATTTATTAATGTTTGTCATAAAATAAAGTAAAAGTATGGAATGAGTTTTTATTTCTAATACAGATATTAACCCCTTTTAGTAATTAGAAAGTACACATATCACTTTATCGTGCATATTTTAGATTATATGCCGAAAACTGCGGGAACATTAAAAAGTTTGAAGATAAAAAAGGGGGATAATCAGAAACCGTTGATCGAAGAAGGACAGACATCACAACAGCGAAAACAAAACGACAAAGAAACAAACAACAAACTACAAAACACTACGCTGAAAACTAAAGATCAAACAATACGAACCTTACGAAAACCGGGGGTGAACCCAGGTACTACGGAAGAGTAAGCAGTTCCTCCTCCACATGTGACACCCGTCATGTTACATTTGTCCTCGGTGATAAGTTATGAATGAGGAAAGGATTGTGATTACGACAAACGGAACATATCCATGGTCATTTGTGATAAAGATACTCCGTAGCAGTCAGCCAAGCAAAGATGGCGACCGCAACACTTTCGAAGCGATGACTTCAACTAAGAACCCTTGGTTCAATAGCTTATTTGTTAGTAGCAATCCTCTATCAAGGAAATCGTGATAGGAACCACACGCTCTGGAACATAGGATAAATTGAGTGGTATATACTCTATGTGTAGGTGCTACTGGAATGTTGCTACATATAAATGAAAAATTCACAATGGGCAAATTGAAATAATCTCTTTTTCGTAAAGTTTTGTTCATAACAGGCTCTCACTGTCAATTGTGAAGTGTACAATTTTGTCCATTGTCTGTAGGTCAAGATATGAAGCATACATATGTGGTTTTCTTAACTTCAGGCTCAGTGGGACAGATACGATGAACATAGTCACCAAACTTACAATCATTTAGTGAAAGGACAACATCTATATAGCGGAATGTGAAATTAAAGGGTCAGGCTAACTTCTTTCCTTTTTTCTTGAGAAGCCCATGTTCGAGGTCTGTCTCATGCGAATAGCAGCTCTTATGTAGTAGCTATGCTAGGAGCAGTGTGTAAGCCCCTAGGTAGAACCTCTTTCATTATTCTTTATGACATATTTTCAGTGTATCTGTACTATTATTGTATTTTACATATTTCTGTATAACTATGTAATAACAATGGTTTGTGTGAGTAAGGATGGACTAGAAATGAATAAATTTACGTTTTCATCCCGGAATTGAATTGAGTGTTGATTGGTACATAAGAATTATATTATAGGTGCCTGTTTAATCAGACAAATCTAATGAGGTTGTCCTCCGGGTATGTGACGATCATGTCTATTGAACAACAATACAAGTGATGTCTTCTGATTCCTGCCTTTTTTCTTTTATTAATTTGCATTGAACATATAAGCACAAAAAAAAGAAAAAAAAAGAAAAAAAAAAGCAGAATTGAGTTGTATGTATATTAACATAAAAGGAAATGTTGAAATGAAAACTTAGCTCAAGTCAAAAGTGTTTTTGTCTCACCATTGGGTATTGACTGATCCTCACACAATGCAATGGACAGGAATCAAAGACGGCTCCTGCTACATGTACATGTATATGACAATAAAGACATAGATATATAATTTAGTGCGCGCAACGCGTTTCTTGAATAATATTCATCGGGTACGCTCAAAGTCTAAAGATTGAAAAGTCAAAAGATAAAGAAGGGCCTAATTAGAATAGTCAAAATCGGCTACATTATCATATTATTATCATAGAATATTTAATGGAAACCAATTTGCTAATTTCAAATTAAATCTTAGCCCTCAATCAACATTAATATAAACAGAACAAATCAAAAAGTGAAATCACATTCAAGCGAACGCGTATGAACGTAAAATATTAAAATGATGCTAATAAATTCTCCCTGATAACACAAGGTGTCACCCGAATTCTTAATTCTCCCTGATAACACGAGGTGTCACCCGAATTCTTAATTCTCCCTGATAACACGAGGTGTCACCCGAATTCTTAATCGAGAGCCACAAACCAATGCCTTAATAATATAATATATGTAGGCAGAAAGGAATAGTCAGGAAGATATAAAACCAAAATAACCAGTTAGAAATGAGACAAAATAATCAGGCCTCTCTGATAAGTCTTACGTTAAATCTAAGTGTTGGAAAAATGAAAATAAATGAATACAGAGGAGTAAGGATAAAATAATTTGAAATAGATGAATTCAGTCTGACTTTCCATTAAATAGATGAATTTATCTCACGTTAGAAGAGCAAAGGTGTCAACTCATCACAACTCAATAGATAATCTATTTTTCTTTCGCTCTAGACTGAATAAGGAGAATTTTATTTACAAATTCTGACATTTGTCAAATTGCTATCTCGTCTTATTGCACAATGATTCAGTATATATCAGTCGAAATACTTTCAGCGAAAACTATCAATCAAGTCAAATTGTGTTTGGTTTAATGTGAAGTTGATATATAGTTACAATAAAAGTAAATACCAAATACAAGGAATGGTAACATTGAAAATATATACATGTAACTACAAAATATCGGACAATACAAAAATGCTGATGGACCTATACATTTGCAACAATCATACAAACTATATGTGTAAGGATTTTTAAATGTTGTAACCTGAGTGAAATGTCTACGTTTAAACCATACTACAACATCTTTAATACTCTCTCACTTTGTTCGTTTTGCTAAAATGAATGAAGACAGCCAACAAACACGTTACGCGATAAGGTCTTTTTGTTATGTAAAACCTAACATTAAGGCAAAGTTATGTATGACATATATTATTATGCAATCAGTAGATATCATTCAGATTTCACTTTTAGTATGAAATTAATCTACACGAAATGTTAACTCTTTTGCACATTTGGTTTTATTGCTCCCAAAACTTTAAATTATTTGTCTTTCCAACCTTTGGATTTTGAGCGTACCTGATGAATGTTATTCCACTAAATTAGATATCTACTTTTTTATTGTTACCGATTACTAATTTTATTCAAATGCTTGTTACAAATAACACTCCAAGTCCAAAAGTCCAAGCTCCTTCTAGTGTTTCCCTGTTACATCCACTTCTGATTATCCAGGGCTATAATCAGAATTACAGGAAAGATAGACAAATTAAATACTATATGTATTAAATACATTTAGAAAACATTTACTTAGTTTACATTTTATATATGATTTTTTACTTTCACTAAAATATACACTTTTGAAGTGCTTTATTTTCTTTTATTCTTTAATATATTCATTGACACAGTCGATGAACATAAATATTCTTTGCTTTCTGTTCAGATATATACTATGATTTGTATATGGAAAGCAATACAACAGTTAACAAAAAGGCCATGCAGGATAGTTTTTACCATCTATCTTATATCCAAGTACTATATGTTTCGCCTGATTGCTGGTTTTGTTCAGGTTTATTATGAAGAAATTCCACCATCGCCTGTAGTATATTTATGCTGGTATTATTTATCTGTTTAATTAATCTATTACCAATTAAAATATCAGTTCGTATTATTTTTTTTTTCAGAAATCATTTGATGTTTATTCGCTATGACTATTTTACGATTCTCGTTCTGCATAATTTTAGATTTTACTGGAGTTATGACGTTTTCCGTTGTTCCCACAAAATGCAATTTTGTCTTTATCTGATTAAAGACTCAGTTTAGAGCTCAGCTAGCTTTCATGTGTCATTAACCACATCATCTAATCATTATTCCATTAAACAAAGAAAGTTTAATCAGTGATAGACAACAATTCCACCAATATCAACAAAACGAACAATCACCTCTAAACAGTGATGGTCAACAGTTCGACCAATATCAACAAGACGAACAATCACCTCTCATCTTTAATCACTGAACACAAATCTGAAATATGGTGAGCTATATATATATATAAATAAATTTGTAGCAAATGCTTGAATTTGATTGGTTAGAATTTTTTATCCATCATTTCATAGATACATTTTTTAACCGGAAGTCACATGTTGGGGTCTCAATTGGGAAAATTTTCAATTTTAATTCTTTTTAAGCAATTATTATCCGTCAAAATATTTTTAGGACAAGAAATTTGTTTTAATTAGGAATTAATTTATAAGGATTGATCACAATTTTTTGTTCGATTCATTCGAAATAAACTCAAAAATGTGGTACACACCCTTGCGTAACGCGCTTCGCGGGTTACAGTGTGCACCACATTTTTGAGTTTATTTCTTCATGAACCCAAACAAATTTGAGATCAATCCTTAAATATATATACAATGACACAGGGTTAATAGTGTGGAAATGTTAAGATAAAAATGCTTAGATTTCATTATCAATTAATTGACTTACTTTGCATTTCTTGGAAAAAAAACCTAATCACGTTTGAACTACATGTACCAGAAAATACATATTACATATATACTCTCAAAACGTGTAATGTTCATTTCTTCAATGCAGTAATACTCTTTAACAGCGTGATTGAGTACTTGCACTATGCGGAAACGATCCCTTATATGTATACTGAATAGTATATGTTAAAATTCCCTTCTAATATCTCGTCTCTGATCATTTCATCTGATTTATTAATGAATTGATATTACCGTTTGAATAATTCATTTAAGAAGCATTGCTAATGGTATAGTATGATCATTTCCGTGTTCATCAAATTTTCTGAAGGTTCAATTACCGCCTTACAACGATATTTCATGTAAAAAATTAGCAGGTCCGTGGATGAGATGTAATTCTAGATCATTAATGTGTTTATTAGATATTGTAGGAATGATACAAACACAACATACATGTTATATAGAACAGAAAGTCGATATTTCAAAACATGGTATGATCACTATCTTTTTGGATCACCCAAGTTCAGTTACGAACAAAACGTTCAAATTTTCTTGGCAGTGCAATCCTTTATTATCAACTCGAAACGATTTAACAGAAATTAGAGTTGTCAATTGAACCCGCGATTTGTCTTTTGACATATGACAGTGCATGTGCTCACTTTATTTTCTCTTTATATCATATTTCTTTTCATTATTTAATTTCACATATAACTGTATGTTATTATATCAAGTTTAATTTGTCTTAATTATTATATTAATTCATTATAATTTCTACCATTTGAGCATATATCCTGCTTTGTAAATTTAATTTCTTCAGGAAACGGATTAATATCAGTTTTGTAACTTGTTTCCGAATCCTATTAATGATTCATCTGAATAGTTTGTACATATTCATGCTTGTACTGTATTATTGAATTACTTAATAAAATATGTTTATACTAAAACATGGTACATTTGGAATGAACAAAATTGTCCCTAAACTACATTTAATTCATATGAATATCTAAATGAAAGTCTAAAGTCGTATTGTAATGCTATACAACAAAGTTTCTTTCTTCATATGTATTTAATTAGTATTTTAACTACGACACTGATTCTGTATTTCATTATGTTGTTGTAAGGTATTTTCTGCAGGCCTGTGTGTTTTGCCTCTGAGAATCTAGTTGTAAAAGGAAATGATTGGGATGATATTGACTGGTGTAACCCCGTCACAGTTGTATGCCTATCCATTGCCATAATTTGGTAATTTGTTGTTCATTTTGTTATGTTTAATTGCATTGTTCAGTATTGCTTTTCAACTTTTATTTAATTTTATTTTAGTAAACATTCTATTTTGTATCTAATATTTCTATTGTTTTCTATAATTAAACACAATACTAGATATGTCTTGTAGTAGATATACACGCCAACTGATATTATTAGTAGATATACATGACAACTGATATTATTAGTAGATCTACATGCCAGCTGATATTATTAGTAGATATACATGCCAACTGATATTAGTAGTAGATATACATGCCAACTGATATTATTAATAGATATACATGCCAACTGATATTATTAGTAGATATGCATGCCAACTGATATTATTAGTAGATATACATGACAACTGATATTATTAGTAGATATACATGCCAACTGATATTATTAGTAGATATACATGACAACTGATATTATTAGTAGCTCTACATACCAGCTGATATTATTAGTAGATATACATGACAGCTGATATTATTAGTAGATCTACATGCCAGCTGATATTATTAGTAGATATACATGACAACTGATATTATTAGTAGATCTACATGCCAGCTGATATTATTAGTAGATATACATGACAACTGATATTAGTAGTAGATATACATGCCAACTGATATTATTAGTAGATATACATGCCAACTGATATTAGTAGTAGATATACATGCCAACTGATATTAGTAGTAAATATACATGCCATCTGATATTAGTAGTAAATATACATGCCAACTGATATTAGTAGTAGATATACATGCCAACTGATATTATTAGTAGATATACATGCCAACTGATATTATTAGTAGATCTACATGCCATCTGATATTAGTAGTAGATATACACGCCAACTGATATTAGTAGTAAATATACATGCCAACTGATATTATTAGTAAATATACTTGCCAACTGATATTAGTAGTAGATATACACGCCAACTGATATTATTAGTAGATATACATGCCAACTGATATTATTAGTAGATCTACATGCCAACTGATATTATTAGTAGATATACATGCCATCTGATATTAGTAGTAGATATACATGCCAACTGATATTAGTAGATATACATGCCAACTGATATTAGTAGTAGATATACATGCCAACGGATATTATTAGTAGATATACATGCCAACTGATATTATTAGTCGATATACATGCCAACTGATATTAGTAGTAAATATACATGCCAACTGATATTA
>MJUT01033248.1:248055-260438 GCA_002080005.1 Gigantidas platifrons
TAAAATTACGTGACCAACATTCGTGTAAATGACACAAGAACAGCCCGTATCTAATTCAAACTGTCATATTACGAGCACGTCCTGGTTTTTTTTAATCACAGGTGCTCGTTTAAGATTTCACGCGCTTATTATATAACGGCGGGGAAACGGGGGTTTCTAGACGTCACTGTCAAAGGAAATGAGCACAGATTCAAAAGATTGTGTAAGTGGGAAAGTGTTTTCGCCATTTTCGGGTAAAAAAAAAACAAATTCGTGAATTATAAAATTATTCTATCTCTTATTCATTTATAGTAACGTAGATCTTATACCAATACATTTAGTTCGTGTAAATTTTCTGTGCGATTTTTGTTCATCCTTTTGTTTCAAATTTAACCCCATTTGACCCGCTTGAAAACGATATTTCTTTTTAGACTATAACTATATTTTAGAAGAAGTTATGTTACTTACCGTGCATGGTTGACCTCCAAAGCCTGAGTACATCAATGCTAGACAACTATTTAATCAATTGATGGAACAATTTGTCCGTAAATTGCATTTTTTGTTACGACTTTGTGAAATACCCCTAGCCAAGCACCACAAAACGTACAATAACTCTTCCCGCTCTATCACGATTGCAAAATCAGAAAATATGGTCCGAATATCCAATGATTTCTACGAGCTCTTGTTGCTTATCCATTGAAACTTTGGCGACATATTTTTAGAGGAAGGTCCAGACTATTGATATATGGCTGAACATCTTTCACGGAAAATCGGCAAGTGTGTATACACACACTGTTTTGTAAACTTTTATATTTAACGTTCAGATTTCGACTCTTTTAAAATTATGTTCAACCGGATTTGCAAAATTGAAGTGTTTCCGCAAATTTTAAGCCATACATGAAGAATATTGGTCCAGAGATAGCTGTGTGGTTGTCAGTTGGCGTTAAACGTCCCACACGTTTGATCTGGACGTCGCCATGTTTATTTACATCGTCTGCACATGACACACGTGAATATTCATAGATATTATACGTTATTTATATCACACTCGGATTTTCCTATTTTGAAAATAGAAAGTTTGGAATCTGTAATTTCGTTAACTGGTACAACTTTTGCAACATAGCGACTTAATTCTTCGGTATTTATGTCCAAAGAAATTATGTAACAGAAAGCGTAGAAAGGCGTAAGTGAGGGGGAAAGGGGTAAGCGTAAAAAGCGTAAGTGAGGGAGAAAGGGATATGCGTAAAAAGCGTAAGTGAGGGGGAAAGGGATATGCGTAAAAAGCGTAGAAGAGTGGAAAGGTATTAAGCAGCACATTTGTTTGTTTTTCTTTGTTTTGTAGTCTTGTTGTTGGTGTCCTGCCTTTTCTTGAAGTTCTTTTGATATATTCTTTATACTCTTAGTATTATGGCATTTTGTATTAACATATACTAAGACTAAAATTGACGTGAGTAATAGGAAATTGTCGTTCGAAACTATCAATTAGAATCAACTGCATTTCTTGTTATTATTGTTTGAAGATTTGAATTTCCTTTTTTTCATCTAAAATTTTATTGTGTGATTTATTTGTTAGTGAAAAAACGATATATTGTTACATTACTCTCGGAACTCTGATAATTGTCATTGTGTATTGGTCTTACAGTTAAAACTACCGATTCTGATACAATAATGTAGCACTTGTGTGAAACCATGACGAACGGAAGCAATTTAAGTCTGACAAAAGAATCACAGTAAGATGTAAAGATTGTAAATAAAGTGTTAAGTTGACTAGTTCAACGAAAATTGTGTGCAATTGTAAAAATAATTAGGTATAATTTTTAAAACAGTAGGAATTACAACTATTTGGTGTATCATGATTGAAAAATCAACAGGAGAAATGTTCTCATTATCTAAAACGGGTTAATAATAATTAAAACTAGAATAACCCTATCATATTCCACGCTCTGTGTAATCTGTACTTAAATAGTGCCGTGGAATAAACTTTCAAGTTTAACCAGTATCAATATCATAAAGTGTTTTAATGATAGATAATTAGTATACGTAAACTATCTAATAGTCCATAGCATTTGTGTCATAATGATGTTTAAAACCACAAACTCATACCGAGTATACCTATCAACATTAACTGCAAAAAAAAAGCCAAAAAAAAAAAAAAAAAAGACAAAAAACAAAAACAAAACAAAACAAAACGGGAAAATACGATAATTTCCGATTGGAAGCAAGTCTGAATTCAGTTTAACAATCACGATAGGGAAAATACTCCCATTGAGGAACTATAAGTATTAAACGGTTCTTTTCAGGAGTTCATGCATGTGTAAACGGTGCCGATGTACTCACAAACTTTACATGAACGTCATTCGGACATTTATTCAGTTTGTGAGTGCATCGGCACCGTTTACACATGGATGGACTCCCGAATAGACGCGTTTAATCCTATTATAAGTTAATATAGTATTAAACGGTTCTTTTCTGGAGTTCATGCATGTATGTATAAACAGTGCCGATGCACTCACAAACTGAATAAATGTCCGAAGGACGTCTATGTAAAGTTTGTGAGTGCATCTGCACCGTTTACACATTCATGAACTCCTGAAAAAAAACCCATTTAATACTTATAATTCTTCAATGCAATACTGAACATAAAAATGTATTCTTTCATATCCCTGGTCCAAAAATCGCGCAAATTAAAATTCCGCGAAATGTTGTTGACGACTTTGGCATATTAACAACATGACGTCATATGAAGATTCCAGTTTAAAACGTAAAGATCAGGCGTCATTTGGCTTCGTGTACGCTTCAATTGTGATAAAAATGAACTAATATAAGTTTGCAAAGTAAGCATTTTAATTATTTTTGTGCATTGTTGTAAATATGACATGTCGAATTTCACATTTTCAAGATGGTAGATCCTTCCAGCTGAACCCCTTAGCTACGACTTGTATATTGAAAAGTTCATCGAGTAATGAACGAATCAAAAACAAACAGGTGACAGTGCTCTTGTCCAATCAAAAGGCACGAAAACGATATACATTAATTCTATAAGAACTACAGTATTGTATAAACGAAGGTGCGTTTGTGTTCTCTTATAGTCATATTAAATCAACGTAATCAGATAATTGTCATACAGCCATGGTGTGGGTTGGATGTAGTGATAAAACCATTGTTGTCTTACATATCATGTTGGTTTGTTTATGTACTAATCCAGAGACTTCTGTCATCTATCAATATATTACTGTCATAACTCTACAGAATACGCGTCACTTAGAATGATAATATGAAATAATCAAACAGGAAGTATAATATGTTTACGTCTGATATTTTATAGGACGCAATAAAAACAAAATAAATAAAAGTTCACCTTATTAGAAGAGCTTAAAGGGTTGAATGCAGGTGCTCGGGAAAGGTAAGCAGTTTCTGCTCCATTAGTGACACCCGTCATGTTAATCTAGTTACAAACCCGATATTAAGTCGCCAACGAGGAAAGGACCGGTAAGTGCTTACGACATGTGGAACATATCCGTGGTCATTTGTGACACAGATATTCCATAACGGTCAACTAAGACATGGTGGCGACAGTAAAATTGTCGAAGTGATGACTTCAACTCTACCAAACGGACCCCTTGGTTTAGTAGCTTCCTTGTTAGCAGCAACCCTCTATCAAGGAAATCATGATAGGAACCAACAGTTGTATTCTAATTTAAAATGAGGATTAAGAAGGGTTTGAAGATAACAAAGCGGTAATCAGAATCCGTATATCGAAGAAGAACATACAACACAATGGTCAAAAGAAAAAGTACAAACAACGATCTACAACACATAGATATAAAACTAAGCATTGTTTAGAAAATCGAATCACTTATTATATTAATTGCAACCATATAGGTTTAATATGCTGAGGTTCTTTTTTATAGTATTATTAACTGGTTGTTTCTGTATTGGCCCTGGTATAAATTCGAGGTCAGCTATATTGGCCCAAGGACCGTAGGGGCACGGGCAAATACAGCTGACCGAGAATCTATACGGGGCCAATACAGAAACAACCAGTTAATAACACCTTTATTAAATAATTCGACTTATGTTGTTTATGCGACAAATATAAGACCTGCTAAGCTGGTTCTATAGGACCTTATCATTTTCACATGGTATTTGAATTTCAGACTCCATTGTCATTGTGCATGTCTAGATGAAACAGTTAAAAACTTCCAATATATCAAAATTATAGAAATCCAACTCAAAGCTCCCAATTTCCTTTGCAAATTGATGCAAGATTTGTTTGGCTTCTTGATTTGTGAAAGCCACGGGCTCACTGTCAACGACAGCTTTGTCAGATGACATGTTTGTAATAATTACGTCATGAAGAATTGTAGTATGCGAACGTAATGACGGAACGAAAGTAAGATTGCAAACCGGAACCTATACAGATTTTTCGGCCCCGGGCCAATACGGATCAAAGCTGTATTGGCCCGGGGCCGAAAAGCTGTATAGATATTAAGCTAGACAGAGCTACTGTATGATACAGGCTGATTTAAACGTATTAGGGCTGTTTTAATCATATTATTTAATAAATTCTTTTATTTATGGTGGGTTTTCCAAATTCATTTAATGGCTATACCTTCATAGTGTAAGGGTTGAAGCATTAGCTATGATCAAAACAGATAGTTTTACGTAGCAAGAAACATTTGATTAATAATGATATTAAATCTGATGGAAGCATCAGTTATGATTCTTTGACCTTAGAGTAATTGACTTTAACCAACAGAGTCGTCATTCCTAGTGAGCAATCTGTTACATACTGTCCCCGTTACCCCTCAGCCAACCAGGCCCAGAAATGTATTAATTTTACAAAAGAAATGTTGAACTTAATAGGGCTGGCGGTAAATGTTTCTTACTGTTGTCTATAAGGTACATAGTTATTGTCGCCCTCATAAAAGGCTACAAATATAACGATAAGTAGGATCATGCAGCTTCTATTATGATGCAGGTAGTCTGATATGATACCATCATCAAACACAGCAAATAAATTCTGGATAAACAGTTTGCATTTTAGTTGGACTTGCTATAGTGTTAAAAAGTTCTGTTAATAAAACACTAGATTTTGACCTTTAAATGTTAAAGGTTGAGATAATGTTTAACTCAATACAGAATCTGTATCGATGTTTGAGATCCAAAGGATTTCATTGAAGACATTATTATATTTTATTATAACAGGTCAAATTCAATTAAAATTCTGCTATAATTCACTCCAACAATGTACTTAATTATCACTCTATGCTCCTCGTCAACACAACAAGACAATACCCCACTCTGTAAAGTACATGGTACCGTTATTGTGGTATGTTGCACTTTGAAAATATTAATTCTTTCGAACTATGTCAAATGCTTAGCAGCAATCCTTATTTAGAAGAGAGACAAAACTAGTGAAAGACCACCCGCGAACTTTTAGTTCATGAATAAGTTGTTTGTAGCAGACCGCATGTCTTATTTACGTTATTTATGTGTGTTTTCGTACAGTGGTGTCCAATACATATTACGTTGTGCTTTTGTTTGGTTTGCTTCGTCTTGTGTATCCTATGTTGGCAGTTTCTCTTTTTTGATTGCCCCTTCTGTATTCTCTGATGTGCACTGAACAAAGTCATATTAAAACAATAAAACCTTCAGGCTAATTTATACATACTGATTCTTAAAAATCACAGATAATGAAGTTAGAAAGGTAGTTCTAATTGTCTGTAGTTGATTTCTCTTTGTGTCTCAGATACCAGGGTAATCCCCTGACGCATCAATGTATGTTCTTCGTCTTGATTCTGTGTTAATTATGTCGTTGTTCAAGCAGATTGTGGTATGTTTTACTGTGCCATAAGTCTGATATTTTACCTCTGTCGCAAATCAATAAATAATAGCTTTGTGTCTTATAAACAAGGAACGTTTATCAAAAGTGTGATCAACACAATTAAAATTGTGGCTGATTACATAATAATATAAGATGTATTACTGTTTTTAATGGCATTATGCATCAAATCTTTGCGACAAGCGGCGTGAGTTAGTTAAATTAAAGTCAAATATCGAATTAAGATAGTACGTTAATTACATCTGAAGACAATAAACTATAGACTAAACAGTTACAATTATAAACACTGCTGTGTTACACAGTTACATTTACTGTTAAACTATATACAATCGGCTATACATCAAGTCATTACTATTACAATTTGTTGTCAAGGCTTTATTAAAAAAAAAACGTAAATTGTACCGATATAGATAGTGCAGTAGACAAGAAATACATGTTCATACCATTTACACATCTCATGTATTTCTGTAAAGGCAAGTGCTCTAGTTGGAATTCAGGACAAAAAGATAGAATTGTTATTCTTTTTTATTAGCCAGTAAGGGAACATGCCATTTTACAGAAAGCTGTTCGACTCAAACCTATTGATATTAATATTCACATACACTGGCTGGCATAAAGATGAAAGGTAGTGTATTATGTATTGATCAAGTTTGTGAAGTCTATGTGAGGAAAGCACTGGAATTTTGATGGAAGAGACACGAATAAGACAAAACATGCTATGTAAATAGATGGAATATAACTACATCCGTGATCTATGAATTCAAAGGGATTCACACGGTTTCTTTTCTCGTTTTATTTGTATGTCTCTGGCATGGCATAGTTCAAAGAAATCATACATAATGTAAAATTCTTATTTTATTAATCGGTCATTAATATTTAATTATTATATTATCTCAATTATCACACATTATTTGCACAAATTACTCATCCCATTTATAATCTGATAAAAGTTGTAATTTTTTAATATAGAAATAATATATCTACAAAATAGACAGTTAGTTTTTAGTGATGTCCACAACAAATTAAAGAAGGCATTACTACTAGAGCCCTTTATATGGAATAACCAGGATTTGTTTTAAAGAAACAGACACTGCTTAACCTTCGCGAGCACATGTGTTTACCCCCGAGTTTTTGGTGGGGTCGATGTTGTTCAACTTTTTAGTTTTCTGTGTTTTTTGTTTTGTCTTCGTTCTGTGTTTTGCACCCGATGTTGTCTATGTCTTTGGATTGTCCATTTTTGATTTGCTCTTTGATTTTCTCTACCGTTTATTTACTTACACAATACAGATGTAAATAATAAGTTCAGGTTGTGATTCGTTTTATATTGTCATAGCTAACACAAGTCAAAAGATCCATATTGTTTTATTGATGTTTAAAACAACAAAGCAGTAAAAAATAAGTCAGCTACAATCATACAATATACTCGATGTTAAGTTTCTGCATTTCAAATTTGCTTATGTGTTTTTTATTGACTACTATGTAAAACTGTGCTATATAAAACCATTATGCCAGCAATTTCACGCAGAATTATTTATAGTCTGTAGGTTATGTAGAAATCCTAAGTGAAGACCATGCATGTCGACTATGGTACAATGTGCATTATTATGAACACGATCATTCCACTTAATCAAAAGTACCAGGAACTGTTAAATAAATCTGTAAATATATACTCAAACAAGGCAATCGTGCTTGTGGAACATGGCCAAATGGGACAAAAACATATCAATACGCTGATGAGCATTAATGAATGCCATTAATTAACCATTTTACAATATTAAGAGAACAATCAAAATACTTTTAAAGGAAATTATGCCAATGATTTCTAATGATATGTAGCTTCCCCACTATGTGTGCCCTATGGTCGTACAGTATGAATCAAATATTAACATAACACCCTGATGACGGGACGTAATTGGTTGCCTCGTTTTATAGAATGCATGTTCATTGGACATACACAAGAATTGCAGTAGCTCGTAATGGTCAACATGTTATTCTGAGCGATCGTTGATGTGCCGTTTTTATAAATAGATGACAAAATTTAATGTGTGTCTTTTTCTTTGAAAAGGAAAAAAGTATTATCCAAGTTTGAAATTATTTTATCCAAATCAAATTTGCATCAAGATTATAGTAAATATAATAAACATAATAGTGATGTCTTCCTTCTCTATCTACGTTGTAGAACTGTCACATGTATGTCTAAACATGTACCTTAACAATCAAAGACCTTTGGGAGACCTTGAAATCTCAATTTTATTAAGTAACAATTGTAACTCTACGGCAATATGTTATGTACCTGAAATATCAGTGAAAAAAAAAAAATAATAACAATAGAATAATTCTTATTGTAGGCTTCGATATCGAAATTATCACGAACAAATATTCGTAGTCTCACGTGTCTACCAAATAGATTCTTAAATATTCCTGTTAAAATTAACAATAATACAGATATGATGTTTATAATCATTGGTCAGTGGGATGTTCATGAACTATTGTTTCCATTACTTATCTTAGTGCTGCAACAATAATACATTTAAAGATAAAACTGTTATGTTATTGATAGCGAATAAACTGTTGCAATCAAATATAGAACGTAATATAAATAAAATAGAAAAACGCGATCATAGATTCTTCAATTAATCATTTGATGCTGCCAAATAAAATATATGAGGATAATCTTTTTCTATTGATTTCCATTACAGAAAGTAATAATTCATAATAATATTTCTACCAAAGATTACATCTCCCCGTGGCATACAATATACTCCGTAATAACAATAAACTATACTTTAGCTTGAAATTGACATATACGACAACTCACTGACAGAAAGAATTGGAAACGTAACGCCTAATTAGGCTGTATAGACGATCTTATTGGTCTACCAGTTGCTTGGTCGATCAAGATTTTCAATTATTTTCCGTTTATTACACACAAAAAATTCCCTGGAACTCAATATCTTTAACAAAGAGCATCTATTGGAAACATTGCGTTTTTCCCAGTTACGGTGCAATTGTGTGTAATCAATAGACATAATAACGATGTTAGGACCACGTGTTTAGGACTTGTTTTTTTTTATTCTATTGATATACAGAAGACTGCAATGAGTATAATTTTTCTGTTAGTTAGGCAAAGTTCTATCTCGTGTTCCGCATGGATTATTCCTAGCTAAAAGGGAAATACATTCCTAAGATATAATTATGATATACATGAAGCAACAATTACAGATATAAATGAACGAGTTACAGGTGCATAGAAATGACACAACAAAATTCAGAGTTCAACCTTCGATTTCATCTCAAGATTATTTACACATTTTTAGCGATTAATGTTAGTTTTTGTACCCTCTGTTTATATTTGTTAATAAGCAGACGAACAGATAGAAGTGGAAATAATGACGTTTTTGACGTTACTTATGGGAAATATAATTCAACCGTTGAGATAATAAAACAAAGAGAAAAACGTGGTTTATATAGTTCTATTTATCATTCGGTAAGTAAAACAAAACAATAATAATGTTCGTCTATTTTAAGGACTATCATCCAATCAGTAGTTCGTGTTTCGGTACTGACACAGTTTGCTTATAAGATATATTTATTATTGCATTTTACAGTTCTTAAGAAGGTTCTTCTCTTTCAGAAACAGGTGATCGTAGCTGATTATGGCTATCATGTTTAGGTCCTTTGGCTTTGTTGCTCCCATTTTTTAAAAGAATTATTTGGTGTTCCATTATTTTGACTTTGCGCTTACCCAAATGAAGGTTATTCCAGAAACGCTGCATGTGCACTACATGAGACCCTTGCGTGTTTATTAATTATGTATTTAATTTACTTCGATAGTTTCTCTTGTTCATTTACATCCACATTCTTTCTTACTAATACAGCATGATAAAATAAAACATTGGAATTATTCATGGAACACCCGTTACACCTTACTGCATCAATATTAATTTATATCATTAAGAAACTAAACAAATGCTAATATCAATGAAATCTCTCCTGGGCCTTGGTATCTAATTATCAGTTGTGATATTTTCTTCTGAGAGTAATTGTCTGTTATCAACAGATTTTACATTCCTTTTGTACTGTCCACGTTTATGTCGTGATTCACTTTTTTAATAAATACTACATGGCCGTGTTGGGTGGAAGCGAATCTGTGCAGGTTTTTTGTGTAGTTTGTTTAATATATATTGTTGTTGGAGATCTAAATATCAAGATGGGAGGGGTCCAGGTCTCATTAACCAGTTTAGCACCCCACAGCTTGTGTTGTGTCTGTTCAAAACGAGGATCTGGATTTCTAAGGTCACATTTGGTGGTCTTTTTATGATCAATGAGGTGAGAGGTGCTTGTTCGTTTTGTTGCTATTGGTGTAATAGTTGACCATCATTAATTAAATTTATGTCCGTAATATTGTGTTATTCGTGACGATATTTGATTTAATGTGTACTGGTCTGATGATTTAAACTCAAGATACAATGTTAATAGCGGCCAACAATATATCACAATCTAACTAGAAAACATCAATGAAAACAGTGACTTACAGGTATTCTACGTTCGTTATCACGGACTGTTTGATCGCTAAGATATATCAATTTCTCAGATGGCAATGGATGTTTTCTCTTTTATGTAGATTTTTTTTATTATATCACCGCCAATAATTTTGTCGCCCATGACTGTATAAGTAACACGAGGTGTGTCTTATTAGAAACAGGAAATGCGTATACTTCGCTAGCACCTGGGATCAGCCCCGGTTTGTTTGTGGGGTCCATGTTGCTCATCGTTTGAGTTTTCAGTGTTGTGTTTTTGTTTTGTTTGTCTTCGTTCTGTGTCATGCGCCTAATGTTGTTCGTTCGTGTCTCTTTATTGTCCCTTCGAGTTTCTGCAATGTTTAATTATGACATGTGCTAAATTAAAAGATGACTCGGAAATTATCAGCTCTCCTGATCACACGTGTATCCAATCAGCAATTCTAATTTGTACTATAAGTGCTGCTTTCCATTAGATTTAACGGTTTGGAAGCCATTCTAAGCAGCCTCGCTTCTTGATATCTTTACCATTTGATTTCATTTATGACCCATAAAGTGTAGAATGTTCTAAGACAATCTGGTTTTTATTTCATTTCCGATAAAACCACATAATAAATATCACTATCAATTTGAAAATGGCACATTTAGACATGTAAACAGTTAATTAACGTGGAATAAAACTGTTCATCAGGAACAAATGGTCATGATGAACAACAAAACACATTTAAATTGTTTCTTTGATTGATAAAGGATAGTCTTGTGATATAGAGCCCAGTTTTAAGACTTGCTTTGGGATCACTGTGTTCAAATATATCTTGTAAACTTGAGGTTGTTAGTTCCAAGTTATCAGTTTATTCAATAGAAACATTTGTAGTTCAACTCCCACTCCCTATATGCGGAGATTTTATATCCTAGTCAATACCTTATACGAAAACACATTATTTTTGTACAAGGCTATTGCTATGTCTGGTAATGTAGGCAAACTTCAGAAGTCAAATGTCCCTCAAATAATTGAAGACATATTTCCAGTATAAAGTTATACAGCCCTGTTTACGGATTCTGACCACACCCTTTAGTATCTTCAAACTCTTCTTAGCTGGCTCTAGGCATTATCTTCGCATATATTGGCCAGTAGATGTTATATGCATGTACATATACTTGATTTTACTGGGAATGTTGCGTTCGTGTTTACCTCTGACTACAAATACAAGGAATTGGCAATATATTAAGACATTAAAACCATCAATGGTGACAACATGTAAAATAAAAACACCTCATCTAAATGAGGTAAACATGACCATCCGAATTTATCGTTACGTTATTCCCTATTACAATGTAGGTGTGCTGTAAGTATATAATGATACAATGTGTTAAATTCGCTAATTCCATAATCTATTCGATAATTCCACTTTTTTTGTGCCTGTCCCAAGCCAGGACCTCGATTTCACCCTCGTAAGTCGTGGCCGGTTTTGGTTTTAGTGAGTTTATATAAGATGAGAGGCGATTGTTCGTTTTATTGATATTGGTAGAATTGATGACTATTACTGTTTAAGCTTTCTGTTATCAGGTTGTTGACTGATTTTGTCTGTTTATATACTTATGAGTTTTTACGTTCCCTTTGGAAGATTGTTCGGAGTTCGGTAATTTTGTTATTACCCTTATTTATCCTTAATAGATCTAATATTATACATACGACAACTCCAGTAGCACAAAGATTGAATATATTATACATAATTTTGAAGATTATAGGATTCTTTACAATAACATTGTTCTCCAAGTTATATGTGAGGGTTGGCATTTAACTCGCACGTGTAAAGCAACTTTTCACTATGAGGAGAGGTTTTGGACCATAAAACTAGTTTAACATAGAAGTGCCTGTACCAAGCCCCATAAAACTAGTTTAACATAGAAGTGCCTGTACCAAGCCCCATAAAACTAGTTTAACATAGAAGTGCCTGTACCAAGCCCCATAAAACTAGTTTAACATAGAAGTTCCTGTACCAAGCCCAATAAAACTAGTTTAACATAGAAGTGCCTGT
>MJUT01033248.1:267492-284031 GCA_002080005.1 Gigantidas platifrons
ATCATAAGATATTTAACATACACTAACATGCATAGTTACCTACATAGTTATAATAAGATATTTAACATACACTAACATGCATAGTTACCTACATTGTCATCATAAGATATTTGTAGAAATGTAATTACTACATCATCCATGTTTATATGTAAATGTAATGTGTGGATAAGACATGTTTTAAGATCACATTAAATCTACCCCTATGATTTGCACTGGAAATTCTCACATACATGACTGATATCAATATCGTGGACAAATTAATCACAATATGTAAGTTTTGCAACGTAAAGTGTGGTATATTTTAGACCCAAAAAAATCGACGTTTACGAACCCCACTAAAACTGGGGGTGAAGTCGGGTGCTCTTGAAGGGTTAGAAATTTCTGCTCAGATGTTGTCGTGCTACTGTTAAAGGACACGAACATCATCTGATATGAAAATCGTGTTGGATAAAAATATTGGAAAAACATATTATATTCATAGAACTGTTTTTATCGTGTCTCCTCAGTTGAGTAAACTGCATTACTACTCGAAGCTGTGCATCTTGTAGTGATATTGTTTACGCAACTGACTCAATATGATACAAACAGTTGTACCAAATACAACATGCATATACATCTAGATATGGGTGTGTAACGCCACTTTCAGCATTTGTTCACGTACATCGTGGCAATATATTTAATTAGTCGAGACCCAGACGTTATCATATGTAAAGAGTACATCTATACACTTACAGAAGTAGTACTGACGAGGGGATATAAATCCAATTACCATACGGTAGCTACCACTTGGGAACCTGATAATAACTGTAATACGCGTGCGGACTTTCTCTCTAATTTTGACGATATGGCTTCAATGTGTAACATTTGACCGTATTTGATATATGTTTCTTTATGTATACACAGCTTCATGGAATGCACTGCCAGCAAAAAATTGACATTTTTTTGGGAGCACTGGTTATTCACTCCCGGTTTTTTGGTGGCGTCCGTGTTACTCAGTTTTTAGTTGTGTGTGTTGTTTCGTGTGCCTTTGTTTTGTGCAATGAGTCCAATGTTACTTGTGTCTCTGGAGATTGTCAATTCTTGATTGCCTCTACTGTTTCCTCAAGTCAAGACTGTTTGATTATCATATGAAATTGTGTTGTTTGTGGATATATATGACTGGATATTAAATGTGACTCTCTAGTGGTCGCCTACAGGTGTACAGCAGATTGTAGACAGTGCATCAACTAATTGAATTCCTTTAAGGTAAACCAATTACTCTACTCATAAAAGCCAGAACTAAACAAATTTATAAAACGCTGGGAATCTCACAAAATTACAGTAATAGTTACATACATTTCGGGTTGAGAATTAAATATAATGTGCCGATCGAGAAAGGAATGAAATTAACTTTAGAAAATACCGAAGGGGTAATAAAAATGGACAATCCAGAGAAACTGGCAACATTGAGTACACATCTTGTAACTTTGCTGTCTTGAAGATGATTCTGTCTGATTACGAGACCGGACCTTAATCTGCTGTTACCTTTAATGTAGTAATGACATACAACGTACCAAAGACTATAATACAATAATAGAAAACTTAACAAAGAAATATTGTGTTTGAAACATAAAAAAAGGTGAACGAACAATATTGTTTCTCCTACTGAACAAGCTCAAATAAAAACTGCGATTGTACAGTATCTCGGTCCACAAGGGCTCAATCTTCAATATTTTAGTTATCAGACAGTTTCATATTGCGTTGATCATGTGCTGTTTGACACTATTCATGATTTTTGTATATTTGTTTATCAATTCGTGAAAACTTTATAACAAAGTAACGTCAAATACTGGAATTGTTACAACGCCACAAAAAAAATCCAATTATGATGGATGACGTACGCATTAAAAACGTGATTTAAAGTAGTTATCCTATACAGTTTATTAACTTGTCCGCTTAACTTAGATCTATTTGAATGTCGGGAGACAATAATAAGTATACATAATAATAGAAATCACTTCATTAAGGGACAATTTGTACACAAAGGCTACCATTCCAATGGAATGCATAATTGAAAAGATTTACTATATTGTAAAACTATATTTAATGTAAGAACTTGTATAGAAATATATACTTACAGAAATCTAATAAATAATCGTTTCTCATCCCTGTTGCCATGGTGATGTTTCTCATAAAACTAAAATATATAATAGGTCTGCCATTCAATTTGAAAATATAATTCGTTAACACTAATATTTGCCTGATTATAGTTTTGTATTTAAGACAAATTGCATTTGCTGTCCATATAGATCATTGTCTAGTTAATTTACAACTTCAGTTTTTTTTTTATTTTTTTATTATTGATATGGGTTCCATGACCTTATGTATGCTAATTTAATTTAAGCAATTCGATGGTATTTGTTTGGTATCTCATGAAGGAATATTTGTATGTTAATGAACAATTCATATTATATACATTAGAAATATAAATTGCAGGAAGAAAACTATAATTTTAGACACGGAAGTGGAAATAATTTATATTATATATTGTTTCTTTTATTGAGTAAAATGTCTACAGCCAGTAGCATATTCTATCGTATTAAGAAGTCGGTCAACTTTATAGTAATGATCTAATACATGTACCAGAAGATATATTCCTGTCCAGTCGTGTTCGTGTGGTAGTTGGATTTAAAACTACATGTGCAATCAGTGCCTACTAAAGGTGTGATTTCCAATCCCGCTCATGGCGAGATGTACTCGATACAACATTATTTGATATAGTTTGTCTGTTGACTTGTGGCAGGTCAGTGATTTTCTCCGGATACTCTGGTTTCCTTCACCAACGAAACTGACCTCCGCGTTATAGCTGAAATATTGTAGAAAGAGGCGTCAAACACCACAACCCTGACTCCATCCCTCTTACTGCTCACGTTGTCATTATATGAGGTTTCTTCATTGTGCAGTATACTAGCGGTTGTATAAGATCATTGTTGTAGTTCTGTATATTGCTTTTTGCGTTAATTTGAAATGAAGTATTAATGGAGCTCTCAAACCACGAGTGTTGTAGGAAATCGTTAATAGTATACGATTAAGCAAAAGTGGTTGGTATAATAATATGGTCAATACATCTGGTAGTCATACGAAGCAAATATTATTGATGATATATATATTCTAATAATGTCTTGTCATTGAATTCTGTGACAAGAAGTACTATTTTTTGTGAAGATAATGTATTGTCACTGAATTCAGGGACGTTCATCCGATTCATACATTATGTCGTGTGACTGAAGTCACTGGCGAAGAGTCTTGATACCGAATTCAGTGCCAAAACAGATCCTTTATATTGATAATGTGTTTTCACTGAAATCAGTAACAAAGAATCAGATGCTCTAAATATATAATTTTCTTTCACTGAAATCAGTAACACATGTTTCAGATCCTCTATGTAGATAATGTCTTTTGACTGAAATCAGTGACAAATAGTACGATCTTTTACATCTACGAGGTCTTATCACAACATTCAGTGATTACTTACATCTAATATATCTCTAGACACATTAAAAATACATAAACAAGCAGATACCCTTCAGGCTTGTTTTATAAATTTGTTATAAAGGTATACTTAAGTTTGATGACATATTCACGATATACTTACTAAAACCTTCATTTGGGGTTGAATTGTAAAATACATTGTATAAAACAATGTGACGGGATCCTTTAGTAAAGCAGGATTTCCCTATCCCTCCGGAGTTCATCCCCTGTTTTTCTGGTGTTGCTCAATCATTAGTTTCTTCTGTATTGTTTGTTTAGATCATTGCTTATCATTTGTTCTTTGTCTTTTGTCGTCCATTGTCCTTCTTCGATTCTGGCTTCTGATTACCTCTTTTGCATCTACAAATCTTTCCTGTGCCGCCAACAGTATGTTGAGTTGCATCATCAAATTAAAAAAAATATATATAGCTAGTAAAGGAGGCGTATGACATATCGCTATAGTGATTTATGCTCAATATGTTTTGATAAACAAATAGATTTAAAAGAATACAATTCAGATTTCAAGCAGCCACAGTAAAACGTGTATATTTAATTTTCAACACTGACACCATCTTATACAAGAAGTGACGAACAGCAATTAAAAAACGTTGTCCCGTTAATTTAATTTGTTACCAAATGTTAAACATAATTTTCTACCATGTTCCTACACATCCATTATCTAACAAATTAATCAATTAAAACTTCTGTTATTAAATAAACATAATGTATTTAGATGTTTGATCACCTGATACAAAAGAACCAATATTATCTGGTGACGGTAATGGATGTCACAAAACCATAACAGTGGTTCTTTTAGAATTGGCGTTGAACTTATCATAGCAGATTCAAAGACATCAACCCATGTAATCTAACTTCACAAATATGCATTGTTTGATCACTATGGGTTTTCGATGTCTGGTAATTGAAAAGATGTTGCTTGTGTCAAACGTTTAAAATTTCAATTTATTTTTTCTATGGAGCTGCACAATGAGAAAAAATGGTATTTTCATGAAGAGTGCAGTAGTATGTTTAGTGAAGACCCTTTTATCATGTATTTGTGCATTGGTTTGTGCACGTTTTGTGGCCAACGAAAGATGAAGACATATTATATTTGCTAGGATTACGTATTCAAGTTCTATTATGTCAAATTGTAATAATATTTAAAATCGACTTTCATATCACAATAAAAATAGCAATAGTAAAGAAAACGTTTGTGATTTGGTGTTTCTTTCACATTGCGTATTATTTCATTGATGATTGTGATGCGGTCGTCTTCGAATATACATACTACACAGTACATGTAAATCAACACAAACACTGTTATTAGAAATGTATGTCATTTCACTGTGACGTCAATAACCCGGTCAGCTGATTGATTCAGTGAACATGAAATCGACAAGTGCCAACTGTTGACAAAAATCATACGCAAACACTTGTAAACAAATGACACAACATCAAGAGTTTTAAAAGATAGATTAGACTTTGTCTACCGTTATATTTTGTAAAGCATATTTTATTTTAATCACATATACAAACAATGTTAACAAAGGATCACAAGCAGAGTTATAAATAACACTGAACAATCTTGAAGCGACGATTACTTTTGGAGGGTAACAGGGCGTGTAGCTTGTCTTACACAGGGAGGTGTAAGACAGAACAATCTTTTACCGCGAAAATTGAGGACTACTTCATCCTCTGTGTAAGAATGGATAATCCATAGACACTGGCAACAAGAGAGATGACCACAAGAGAGAGGACGAAGACAAAAAGAAAAAGAAATCAAAAACAAAACACAACACAGAAAAGTAAAAAGATGAGCAAAACCCGGTGGCGAACCCAGGTGCTCGCGAACGGTAGGCAGTAGGAAGTTGAGCAAAATCCGTAGATAAAAATATGCTTAGATAATATAAAATGGATATTCTGTATATTCAAAATTCCAATAGAATCATTTAGATCCCTCTGTGAACGATTTTAATTGTAGATTGACTTAACAACAACTGCTGGCGGAAGGTTATAATTATATTTTTAATTGGTCACATAAAAATCGTTTGTGTTGTTGCGTAGTAATACATGATACATATTTATATTGCACATCCTATTTAATTTGAAAACCAAACGTTCCGTTGAAAACTTTCAATTCCCCTTAAAACATATATAAAGGCATTGCTTACAAGTAATCTAAACATACTCAGTTGACACACGATGATCTCGTAATGGCACTTCTGCATAATAAAGATCTTATCTACGAATCAGAATTGAGTCTGAAACAGATACCCGCCAGTTTGAATTACATGGAATTAAAAATTAAAGACGTTTATCGGTTTATACTGAATCAAGAACAGAAGATTACGATATCTTGAACAAAGTATTTGCAAAACACTCAGACTACTGTGTAATGCACATTCACGTCTTATCATATTACCTGACAATATCCAATTAATATTTTGATATATTGATGTAAAAACACCTCAATTATTAAAAACGTTATTGTCTATTTACATTTGGTTCTTCTGTAAATATTATAAATCTATTTTGTTTTATTGCACTTGAAGTTGATTCTTACCGATGTTGATGTTGCATTTATACCCTACCTATGAAGTGGCTATGTTTATTTAAAAGCATTTTTCAGACTTATTATAAGATTTTTACATGCTATGAGAGAGTACAATTATGTTTATGATGATATTAAAAACACATCTCACTGTCGGAACAGTCCCAAAATCTGACCGAAATATTAATTGATGCGAAAAACCATCATCAACAAGAACTTGTAGACGATATCTAAACAAATCCACTTCTTTATTAAGGTAATGAGAACAGATTTGTACATTAATTCAGTTAACAGTATACTTTGCATGTCTTTTAGATTGTATGATTTACTGTTATCACTACCAACAGCGTGTGTATTGAGAATGATAGCACCCCCAAATAAATTTTCTCACAAACGGATGTTGTATCCAATTCTATAGACACTATATAGACTAAATATTACATGATATTTGTACTGGTACAAACCCATTAAAAATGTCCACGATATTCATAATATCAAAGTGTAGGAATATTTCAGTATTTCGTTTTTCCATTTTCGAACTATCAACAATCTATCTTCATATATAATAACATTCCTTATTAGTACATAGACTGTGTTTTATTCAAATCTAAAATGTTATAAAATGGAAACACTTTGTTGCATTCAACTGGTATTTTCCCAGGGTGCAACATACATAACTGCCCATTATTTCATCAGGTGGAGGACAACGGTTGACCTCTCGATGTGTGAATGTGGAATTATAAAACAGAAATCTTGACTGTGGACCACAGTGTGTAACGTGTTGTAAGAGTGTCATACTTCCTGGAAGTTGATTGCGAAATGTAAAAGCATTTTATATGTCACACTCTCTATTTCTATAATTTTAGATATTGTTGTACTAGTACTCCAAACAACCAAACGAACAATCATTTCATTCAATGTTCTACTCTCTCTCTTATAGTCGGATCTCAGGCTATATATCTGGAACAGAAATAATATTATATGTTAATCTTGTTAATGTTAGTTGAGCATTTTGCAGACCTATCATAATAACGTCGTTTGTACGGACTCTTGTGCAATAAAAACATACATGTCAAATTAAGTGTGCACAAAACATTTCTGGAATAACCTTAAACGTTCAAAGCCAAAATATTTGAAAGTCAAATAGCTTAAAAATGTTGGGGAGCAAGAAAACCAAAGGGCCCAATAGGATAGCCAAAATTGACTAAGGTCACATACTTGAGAGAGAATAAACCTTAGTTTTAATATAAAAAAATGCCAAAAGAAATACAAAACGGATCTTATTTGTGTCACCATGTTCAACAATGGATATTATAATAAAGCAACAATAATAAATATTTTGTAAAAAAATAACATTCTCAAATTCTATGAATACATGTAGCTAAAAGAATCAATGCATGTTTTCGTTATAAATAAACACACTGATTCGAATGATGGCTGTTTTTAATTAATAAATTATATTGTAAAATTGTCCATCAAGATTGTCATCTCCAATAAATCTCAGATAATAAATATGATTTTTAAAATATAAATGATTTGAGAGAGCGCATTTATTCAAACAGGCCGCCCCGTCTGTGGGCATTAGATCTGTTAATTGTGATCGTCATCTGCCACTCGCAATAAACAAAGTCCACAGCAAGTTGATATTCGCTATGTGTTTCTTTATATAGTGCCCTGAATACAAGTTGCATCATATTATAAATAGACAATATACATACATTTTCGGCTGATATAAAATTAATTTGTACGAGCTTTACAAGCAGGCGAACAATCGAGACTCTGATGAGATTTTATTTCCTGTTTCGAGGCGAGTACAAATAAAATTTATATTTGCAGACAATGTGCGTATACTGTGTTTATACTGTAATGTAATGTATGTAAAACAAATGTTAAATGTATGCACAAAAAGGCAACGACATTGTATTTATTATTTTGATTGGATTTCGTATACTGTGTCTACAGCACCGTTTGCGCTCCACCATTGTGTTTTGCGCTTCACTTTATTTAAGTCACAGAGCACCAGAAGACTTAAAATGTCTAGTAGACGTATAAAGCAAAGGTTTATGCGTACACCTTTATATAGACGGCAAATAAACTGATTGCACTATAACTACTTAAGCGTCATGAAGTAATATATTACACCATACTGATTAAGTTATGTGATGTTAAGTTCATTCGAATACTTATTGATCTTGTTTTATTTTTCAGAACCGTAGATTTAACATGAAGTAAAATATACTGGATTGCTTCATTTTAAAAATAAAATGTTTCTTATTATCTGCTCATATTTGCATGCTTGCAATGTGGCACCACTCGATCTAGACAGTCAACAGTATGTTATTATTGTAATCTTAGACCAGAAATAAATATGGTTACTATCACGAGAGTATGTAGAATTCGGTCGAAGTTTAGGTCTGTGGAATTTAAAATCTTGACTTTTATTTTCAATCTCCCGAGAGAGGGTATTTGGTTAAAATGCTACTGATTTACAAATATTGAATAATTAACTCATTTCCTACATCACGTCATATTTTTGTTTGTTTGTAGAATTATGGCTTTATACAGGACTGTGCAGCTCTATCGAATGCATGCGAGAGACAAACTTCAAGTAAGTACAAACATATCATTAAAAAGTACATGTACCCAGGACCAGACTATCCTATACACTAGAATAGACTGCAGCCTAATGCCCCTCAAACTTGGTCGGGGGCATAAAAAAACTTACTTCAAGCTATGGAAATGTCACTTTAAAATATATCATGAGTAAATATATTCAAGACGGAGGTGGGCGAGTTAGAGGGTGGCTCCGTCTGAGGGGCCCCGATAATTTCATTAGACTAGGGGACCCAAAAGGGCATAATCCGATCCTGCATGTACTACATAAAACTTGAAGGATAACATTATAATTAAATATCAAATAAACCATCTTGTTTTTATTTTAAAGTCTTGTATTCTTGATTTTTCTCCTTTTTATTTATTCTTTTTTCTTCTGAGGCTGACGAATGGGTTTTGTCCAGTTGCAGTATATTTTTTATATCATAATACATTGTCACATTTAATGTTTTACCTGTATAAAAAATAGGTAATCCACAAAATAGCCATACCAGGACAAAAAGACAGCAGCAGATGGAGTTGAGAGGGCCCCCGGGACCCCCAGGACCACCCGGACTTCCAGGTAGACCAGGTAGGTATTTTATATGTTAATTAAAAAATATTGATTTGTCAAAACCTGCACAAAATACGGCTCCTTTGAGAAACACCAGGTTGAAACGTTAATTACCAGTCGTTACAAGAACAATATGCCAAATTGATTTTCTTAATTACAATAAAGGTTTACGGTAGAAATAAGTAATTGATATAAAATTGTTTAAATAGCATTAAAACATCATTGCCACCATCGTGAGCAATGGAATGAGCAATGCAGTCAATATTCACTGTTGAATTTATTTAATGAAACGTACCCATCTTAAATAAACTACATTTTTAGATTGTTCTGTCTGTGTGCTATATCCATTACAATCTTAAAATGTCATTAAGAAGGGAGGCTTTGAATCCACAAAACTATTTATCAATCCAAGAAAGTGAACAGTCATGTCTATGTGTTAAGGGTTATTATTTTGCTTCATTTTCTACGATTAATTTTAAGAACTGTTCCGGCAGTGCGATATTTATTTTTTTCTTTCAAGTAAATATACGTTAAAGAGGGGGAATAAAAAATGGAAAATCCAGAGAAACTGTCAACACAAGGTACACAAGACGAATAAAAACAAATAACAGCTCAACATAATAATATGTGTTTGACACCACAATGTACAACGTACAAGGATAACGTAAATAAGACATGAACCCTCCAACAAACAACTGGAGGTAAAGACGAAGCGAACAACGTATATGCGGAAATCGTAACGAACATCACAACACGGAACTCAGAACGTAAAGACACACAATAAGACAACTAAAAAAAACCCAAAAACTAAACAGATTAGGAACACGGACCCCACTAATAAACCTGGGTTGAACTCGCGAAGTGTAAGCAGTTCCTTCTTCTTACGAGATACCCGCCGTGTTACTCATTTATACGTTAATTATTTGTCCAAGGGGCTGAATAGCCCATATTCCAGACATCGGAAACATGAAATCACATATTGTCAATTCTAATGTATAGATTATAATCATTGTTCCACCATACATACAGGATACAATGGAACAAAGGGGTCTAAAGGAGGAAGAGGACATCAAGGATTATTGGGATTCCCGGGATTTAAAGGAGATAAAGGTTTGTTGTTGACATTATAAAAATAGATTTTTGTCGCTATTCCAGTTATCTGTATAATTATGAAGTGAAAGTGTAAACAGTGATGGTCTTCAATTCCACCAATATCAACAAAACAAACAGTCACTCTCATTTCATTGAAAACAAAAATGGCCCCGACACAGAACACAGACCGGTACAAAAATGTGACGGGTTAATCCGAATACCAACCTTTCCACCCCCCTGTGTTTTGTGATAACAGGTATATCAACATGTAATATGGTCACGTGTCATTGTCAATCAGTTATATTAGATGATTGAGGTCTAGCGTGAAGTTAACAGGTATCTTTAAGACGATTCCATTATCCATGTAACAAAAGTGGAGGTAAAAGATTGCTGGGGGATGGTACATGGACGGTTATATATAACCACAGGTCTTATCAGTGGCCAAGCACCAATCTTACGTTCATGTTGGATTGTTGAAAAACGATAGCGTACATGTTAAATAAAGTATAACTCTTAAAAATACAACAAAAAAGTAAGACAAAAGTACAATGATGAAGAAACATTAATAAATATTTGGCTATAACGTATATGTGTCATTCTAATGTAGTTGTTTAATATTCCTGGTTTGTGATTGGACAATGCTGTAATTTTCACGATATCAATTCCACGGTTGAAATAGCATGAGATAAGTTTTCCAACTGGAAGGATCCGCCATTTTGAAAACGTGAAATCCTACATGCCATATTTACAACAATACACAAAAATAATTAAAACGCCTACCTCGAAAACTTATTTAGTTAAATTTAATCAAAATTGAAGCATACATGAATATATTCCGATTTAATGGTTGCAAATATCCGTTTACTGGCTCCGCCAGCGCGTCGCCAGTAAACTCAATTTGCGACCATCAAATCTCCAATCGATTCCGTGAAATTTTCAAATACAATAAAGTTATCTCCTAAGTATCACGACACCACCATCCACGTGACACCGTAAGTCATTTCGTCACAAGATTTGTTTTCGGTAAAGGTAAAACAACTTCTGCTCTTTTTTCGGATATTTGTCAGTACATGTTAGTAAAACAACTAACTACCGGTAGGTTTAGAAGAAAACTCTGACGAAAGCATCTTAATGAAGTAATTAACGAACAAGATATGTTATAATAGTGGAAATAAATGTGATTTCCTTTGTACATTAAACATACTTTTACCAAGATTTTTACTTTATATCTGTATTATTTCAGGACCAAAAGGTGAACGTGGCGAAAAGGGTGAAATAGGACTTATTGGTCCAACTGGATTAAGAGGAACAAGGGGTCCAACAGGTATATTATTATATTATTATACACGTATCATAGTGTGAACCTCTTGATATTTTATCAAAATTATTATATAAATGCTAATGTAATATGTTTAAATATTTTTATCACTTAGAGATTTCTATTATTAAATATATTTTCTTAAAACACCAATCATTTTGATTCTACAATAAAGTATATAATTGTATATTCACCATTATTCAACATAAATGTCAGCCAATACAAATAATTATTCTCCCCATTACATAAATCATATATTGTGTTGGTTAATATGAGAAATAAATGTTTTATTCAAAAGCAATAACATTTTACGTGTAGTTCGATACCTTTAGTAGAACACATTTCCTATTTTCTGAAGAAGTAGACCTCGAGACAGTACAATGTACATGTCTAATGTTACACAATGTCTGGCTAGTGGCAATATGGTAAAACAATTGGTGAATATTTAATATTGTTAAGAGCTGTATAAGGATACAATGTTTTTGATGGTTACATTGGCGTCCATTATTATGGATTGTTTTTAAATTTTCAATTGATGAAATAATTAAATTGCGTTCGAGCATTTCACAGAAAATACAAAGACATATTTAATTGTTCAATTCGCAATATATTGTATGTTTTGTTTCAGGTTTGAGAAAAATAAAGATATTATTGATTGAAATGCACACAAATGTCTCAAAATAACCAAACATAATTTTCATGAAAAAGACACTAAAATAAAATCATTAACATATCTTTGAAACATTTGCAAAGGATACACATTTTCCTTAGTTTTGGTAGATGATACAACAGGACTTAAGTGTGTTATTGTTACCTATCAACCATTCTCGTTAAAAGACTCCAGTTGTGAATAAAATTAAATATAAAGATAAATACTTCTAAATTTTACTTTGAAAATGACCAGTTTTACTTATCATTGCCATAGTGATGTATGAGGAGGAAAAACGGCAAACTTGACAACCCTACTTCTTGTAATGTGATTCATGTCTTCAAAGACGTTAATTATTTGTAATAACATAGATGCTCGAGTTTCCTCTTACCTTAAGCTTTCATTTGGTATTGTTTTTTTTTATTTATTCTTCTGATCGTTGATAAATTCTAAATCAAATAAATGAAAGGTTGTTTACAATGGAAATGTGTTTTTTCACTTTTTTTTTATTTATCCATGGACCTTTTTCTGGTTCAAATTGTAACATATAGATACATATCATTACACTATATACATTTTCCTCACCGCTTTGAACTCACTTCTTAGGGACACGAGGACAGAGTGGTCCAGGAGGGCCTCCTGGTAGTCGAGGACCTAAAGGTAACGAGGGGTTACGAGGTCAGCGAGGAATGCCTGGTTTAACAGGTTCTAAAGGTCAATCAGGAATCAAAGGTCAAAAGGGTGAACATGGATTTTCTACACTAGGAGTTAATTGTCAGTGTAAGTAGAATAAGTGATCCTTTATTTTAATATGTATGTGAATTTGTACAATTGGGATTTTAAGGTAATGTTTTAATGATTAGTTTTGCCTTTACGTATTATTTAAAACCCTGAGATATATTATTGAGTGCACACGACATGTTCCGTGAATAACCTTCAACAGGTACTTTAAAAATCTAAAGATTGGACAGACAAATTAAAAGATGTTTTGCAGGAAACAAAACGAAATGGTCTAAACAAGATAGACAGCCAAGTCGGCTAAGGCCAGATATGGTCTAAACAAGATAGAAAGCCAAGTCGGCTAAGGCCAGATATGGTCTAAACAAGATAGACAGCCAAGTCGGCTTAGGCCAGATATGCATGAAGGGCATGTACCCTAGTTTTAATGATACATATAAATATAAACGCGCCTCATCAAATGTATTGTAATTAAACTATAAAATAAACAACAATAATAAGTCAACAATTTAAGCCTAGCAGTAATATAATTCAAACTGGAAAAAAATATTAAAGTATTTTCATACATACTTTACTGTACTACGTTTACTGTGACACCATTGTAAAGATGTACAAAATGCAATACAGATGACAGTGTTAGGGTAATGAAATCACGTCCTACATATACCCTATTCAACAAAATATCAACAAAAAGTAGTAATCGTGTTTTGCATATTAAATTAATTATGGAAAAAGGCTTTAAACAGTGATGATCAACAATTTCATCAATATCAACGGAATGAACACTAACTATTAAATAAGTGTTTATTAATTTGCATTTTGAATGAATCAATCTGGTTGTAGGTAAAGCTGGTGAAAAAGGAGAAAAAGGTATGAGAGGACAACTTGGCTTTACAGGATTCCCAGGGGATAAAGGTATGTAAAACAAATGTTGGTGATTTGGGTTGCATACTATGTATAACTATAATAATAGGGGAGGGGCTTGTTAGAAGAAATATTGTTTAGATTTACATATAGATTATTAGGATACTGGTTTGGTTTATTTACTCATTTTATGCAATTACTCTTATGATAAACTAACTGATTCCTATAGTATATTCAACATTAATCTTTCATGAACATCGAAATAAAGTAATGGTCTTTACAAGAGATCAGCAACTCCTTCCACAAAAATTCGTAAGTGCATTCGTAATTTTTAAACTTAAGAATACCTTCCGATAATCCTAAGTCATTTTCACGAAAAAAAAAAAAAAAAAAAAAAAAAACATCAAGCAAACAAACAAACAAAGATAAACCGAGATTCTTCTTTTAAATCATAGAAGAGTGAGGGTATCCCTGTATCATTAACTTTGTCCATTTGTTTTACATACTCACGACTCAAAACCCTTTGACACAAATCTACAGAAAAATTTTACTCTCCAGTTTAATATTTTACACTTGGTTGTTGCTAGTCGCAGATTTATAACAAATGTTGAACTTTTCGCAAGTGTTTTCGTGAAACCATTTACTCTTGAATACGAATACATACATGTACGAAATTTGTGGAAAGAAAACCTGTCTCAAAGTCAAAAGTGCGACTACGTGTGGTACATGTATAGTATAACCTTTGTGATACTGTGTAATCTGTAGTATCATCCTGCCACCAGTAAATTATATTTTCGTCGCTGGATATATATTTTATAGAAATGAATACATTACAATAATTAATACCAGTCGCTTTGTATATACAACATGTTGTATTTGGAACGTGTGTGGTAGTGTGATATTTAACAGATAATTTTTTAATTTTCAGAATTTTACTGTTATTCATATTTATTACTTTGCAGAGTACTTGTAGATAATATTTAAATTGATTACTTGCAGAATGCTGGTAGATAATATTAATTATTATTTGATTCCATGCTTCAGTAGTTATATTCAGTTTACTATAAGAGTTTTTCATGGTTCAGTGAATCTTGATTTGATTTGTTTATTTGTTTACTCTTTGGATTTTATATACTGTTTTAGGTAAACTCTTTTCTTTGTTTTCTATTGGATTATTTGGTCATGTGTCAATTTTGGTGGGAATATCTATTGTCTTCTCAGATCTAAAAAAATACTTGCTTGGAATGGATGTTTTGTAATTTTGTATTCTTGATAATTTGGTGGAAATCTTGATTCTAATTTTAAAGGTCAGTCTCTTAACTAATATCTATGATTCCCAATATTTAATTTCACCAGTATGAATGATTTGTATATATGATTTTTTATGAAAAGTCTGAGTGAATGATTTCTGGGTGAAAGTTCTATATAAATGATTAAAACACATAAAACTAAAAGATAGTTAAATTTATTAATAAAAAAGCATCTAAATTGGTAAATTAGTCTAAATAATCTTTTTAGTAAATTTTGAAGTCTTTAATTAATAAAACTATGAGAATAATATATTTTCTTAACAAAACAGAGTAAAGACAATGGTGAAGTTAATTTAGTGTAAATAGAAAAAAATATGTTTTAAACTATAAATAGTATGTTACTATTTATATGGTCCATACCATAAAACACAGTAGTTATGATAGTATCTTTTATTACAGATATTGTACCACAAGTTATTCTGTGCTGTGTACATGTAGTTTACCATGATGTAGATTTATTTGTTTAATTTCAGATTATCTTTTTATTTTATGAAATCAATATATTTGAAATAATTTCAAATATATTGATTTCATTTATTTCAGATTATCTAATATATTATATTTATTTCTTTTTTTTTCATTTAAATTTCAGATAGTTTTTATCTTTTCCAGATAGCTTGCAATTTTTTTTCAGATATTTTTTTACTACTTTTAGGTTATTAATTTCATATATTTCAAATTTATGTAGGTAATTTATTTTTGTTGTAGATATATACTTTTCCTTTAGGTACTTAACATTATTCTTTTGTTTTTTTTTCTCCATATTTATTTCAGATACTTTGTTTCTCATTTGTAGAATACTTTCTAAAATATTTTTGATTTTTATATGGACTCGACCGACATGGCCGAAGGAAGACAAGAGTTAGAGGAAATTGTGGTTATCCCATCTAAGGATAAAACATT
Organism: Gigantidas platifrons; assembly: GCA_002080005.1. Classification (NCBI taxonomy): domain Eukaryota; kingdom Metazoa; phylum Mollusca; class Bivalvia; order Mytilida; family Modiolidae; genus Gigantidas; species Gigantidas platifrons. The sequence goes on from MJUT01033248.1 coordinate 283,594, forward strand.
TGGAGATTTATACCACGAGTTAGAAGCTATGAAGTTGAACCAAAAGGAAGGAATTCAACCAAAACTTGCAACCATGATGATAGACTTACTAAAAGCGTCTGGACATTTAGAGGATACATCATCAAATGAAACAAAACCAGCAGTCAAAAGAAGGTTACACTACCGACATTAAACCAGTTACCACCACCTCCAAAGATGATGCTTCAACATTCACCTAAGCCATCTACTGGTACATCTATGTCTCAACCACCCAGACTTACTTGGTTTTCTGGAGAAAATGCGAAAGGGGAACTAACTTATGACCTTTGGAGATACAATGTCAAATGTTTGCTAAAGCAGAAGCTTTACTCTGCGGATATGATACACCAAGCCATTAGATCATCACTTAGGGGAGAAGCAGGAAGAATTGTTATGAGATTGGGCACTGATGTATCTGCT
>MJUT01033248.1:293331-314815 GCA_002080005.1 Gigantidas platifrons
GACCTTTGTACCTCATACATGGGTCATTACCATTGATTAGTGTTGTGAATTTGTTTTAATCGCAATTAAAGAATCCATAACCTGAGATATCTTAGTTCTTATAAATACGACCTAAACCACTGGTTACACGTGTTTTATGTTTGTATTTAATACCTGCACTATAGCATAATAGTGCACATTTTAATCAGAAAGAATTGTGAAAAGATAAGTTCATTAACTCAATTTCTTGTTTGGTTTAACAGAAATCAATAGAAATCAACATGCATTGCTATTAACTTGTCAAAATGAACAGATTCTACATAAAAATTACTGAAAATATAATCAGTCAAAAATGCATAACGTGACTAAACATAAAATAGAAGAAAATTACGTTGGAAACGTGGTACAAAGTAAAATGATGGAAGGTAAAAGTTCATTTCTGTAAATATCTAATTGATAAATAAATGAAAAACAGAATATCACACTGTCGGAACTATTCCAAATTCCAATAGAAAAATTGCAGAAAAGGACCAAATCAATACTCCTAACACACGTAAACATGACCACTCATTGTCTTGGCTTGGTACAGGCAATTACATAAAAAAGTTGCGGGAATAAACTAGTTTTTATAGGCCCAAGCATGCTGCTTTAGTTAAATGACAGTAGAAGGGAAACATTTGTTACAGTAAATATATAATTGATTCAATCACAATGGAAACCCTATCAAAATAAGAATTGTAGAGGGTAACCGTAACACTAAGTAAATAACCTATGAATTATTTCAGGTGACCGAGGACCTAAAGGAGAGCATGGTAAGTCTTCTATGTTACATTTTAAAAAATATTTCTGTCATAATACATCGAAGTTTGAAGATACCAAAAGAGGCAATCAAAATACGCAATTACGCAATTCGAGAACGAAAAGTCAACAGAAAAAGAACAAAAAGAGAAACCAGAACCACAAAACTAAAGCTGGAGTAACATGAATCCCTTTGAAAACCGGGGGTAAAGTCATATATCATCTTCATTGTGAAGAAAACTGGAAGATACCAAGAGTTAATCAGAAGCCGTCCATAGAAGTAAGGGTAAGCAGTTTGTGCTCCATCATTGGCACCTGTCGTGTCAATCAGGTAATAAGCATTGACCGCGGTAAGAAGGTCGGGATGGTGACTACGATAAAGGGAGTATAGCCATAATCATCTATGACAACGATGTTCTGTAACGATTAATCAAGTCATGGTGTCGATCGTTAAACGCTGGAAGTAAAGACTTCTACTTTACTACTATGAACGAACTACATGAAAGAAATCCTTATTCAAAGCATGGTGGGCTATTGTATCAACTGCATTCTGTATCTGACCGTGAACATTCTGTGTTTGACGGTTGACTCGAAATATTAATGATAAAAAATCGTTTACATAAGAGTGTATCAGAGAGGCAGTCTAGTAGAAATTTAATTTGATATGTTTTTCAGCTATATCGAGTCGAACTAGCTAAGTAGTGTAGCATCACACCGGGTATCACTGTAACATATCTGACAAACGAACTCATTTGTGGAATATTATAACACATGTATGTCACGGAATAAGCCTTGTGCCAACCTTTAATACATATTAATTTCCGATATTTTCTACAGGTAATGCATACGGTCTCCATGCTGGTAAAACAGGCTATAGAGGTGAAAAGGGTACAAAAGGTGATACAGGAGAAAAAGGGGATGCTGTAGGTATGTCTAATATGGTACAGTTCGTAAATCAAGTGATAATTTCTGTTTAATCTGCTATAATACATTTTCTTTCGGAAATATTCATGAATTGCTTGAATATTCAAGTATTTAAATTTGATTTCGAAAGATAATTAGAGATATATGTATCTATTTTTAGATATTTATTTAGAAGCTAATGGAACATTAAAACGAAACAGAAAATTTCTACAATTACCCAGTTCTGCAGGTCAGTATTTTAATATTGTTAGTTCTGTATGATCAACAAATCTACCATTAACAGTAAAACGAACAATTACATGCCACACCAAATCACGGAAAACAATAAAGACAACGACATCTGACAATGCAAATCCAGTTAATGGACAAACAACACAATGGCAAAAAAAAGAAGAAAAAAAAAAGAATCAAAGGGCAAATAATGATCTACAAAGCATACACATAAAGCTAAAGATCGAATTGCACGAACCCCACAAAAAACCGGGGGCGCACTCAGCAAACACAGGTGGCGAGTTTCAACTGGTTAAATGGATCCCAGTACACCTTTTGATAAATGCTTTTGGATCTACAAAGGCAATACCAATATAAATAAATAATACATTAATTCTCTTCTACATGCTTTAGTAGACCAGAGTTTACATCACTCTTTCTGAATGATAAATTATTTTCAAGGTAAATGCTTTGATAACAATTGCAATTTGAGACAAATACCTTTCTGTTTATTTGTTTCTAAATTTAATTGATGACAAAGCGCCTTAAACAATAATGCAGTTGTCCAGGGATTTTAAACATGTCATCAACGATTAGTAAAACGCTTACAAATATCTAATTTAGTTCGAGCGACGCCATTAAGGTGGAAGGTATCAAAGGGGTAACCAGAAGACATAAATCGAAGGACAGGCAATACAATGGGCAAACATAATTTATTGATTGATTGATTATTGTTTGACGTCCAGCCAGCAGTATATCAGATAAATTGAGGTCGAGAACAAGTTCAATAAAATATATATAAACTATATAGAAATATGGGAAGGAATGGGTCAAGCGGATAACGACCTAACGATCGTTGACTGCTGCTGCCAATGTATGGAGAATTGCGAAGGGACGAAAAATGTAGTCTTTTGTAACGGCTAAAATGCGCATTTGTTTCTTCGAAATCTACAAAAGAAGTCTTAATCGTGCAGGGAGCATGGCAATCTCCAAACAGGTTACTCACTATGGTCAAACACGAGTTTCCCTATTATAACCTGACAACCTCCAATCGAGATGTCTTCTGCAAACTGTCACCCGAGGACGCACTGACCAGCCCTGTGGGTTTGACCCCTTGTGACCTTCACCAGGATTCAGTTGCCAAACAGAAAAGGGACAGAAGGACAAACAAGGATCTAAAAACCACTACACAGAAAACTAAACATTGAGTAACATGAACCCCACCAATCAGGCGTTAGCCCATGTGCTTCGGAAGAATAAACAATTCCTGCTCAACTAGTGGCACCCGTCATGGTCGTGTTACTCGTGTTACAAACCCGGTAATCTATGTATGTCAGGAATGACTTTCAAGTACTGTAAGACTCGATCGAATGAAAATACAAATAAGCTAAAACATTTTGAGAGCAAGAAAATAAAAGGGTATCAGCATGATGGAATAGGTTAGTGTTATATGTGCCCAAGGACGATAACCCTTAGTTTTGATAATAGTTCAATATACATTGTTTTTTGTATACGTTTTATAGTATTTTTGTTTTACAGATAGGAAAACAAATTCATCGCCCTATAAAGGTATGTCTGACTTTTCATCTATCTTCATTGAATGTTCTGGGTGCATGTTGTTGATATTGGTAGAATTGTTATCCATCACTGCTTGATATTTGTATTCAAACTGTATTACAGCAGCAATAATTTTCCGTAAAATATGATACTGGGAATCTGTTCGTGTTCATCCATTGCTTCATTAAAAAGTCAGTATATCACAAAGTAAAGATATACATACAGTAGTTATAATTTTTCTTCAAAATAAATATTATGATGTGTTTGGTTTCATATATTATATTATCTGTCTATGAGCGTCCATTCCTATATTTCATTTATCATATAGGCATTTTACTCTGGCTTTGATGTTTTAGCACCTGGGTGTTTTATGTGTATGTTTTGAAGATCATTGTTTGTCCTTTTGTACTTTTTCTTTTGGCCAGTGTGTTATCTGTTCTTCGATTTACGGATTCTAATTACCCCTTTGGTATCTTCAAACTCTTCTTATTTTTATTAAAACATATATATTGACTCACAAGTCACTCTTATATATACACTCCGACAAAAGTTAAGCACCACCCTATATTTGTATCGATATATTTCTTTACATCAATAATGTTAAAACAATAAAATAGATAGCACCATTTTTCTTACACTTCTTAAAAGACTACACCAAGGGCTCTAAAATTACCAATCTACGAAGTATTTATCATCCTGAAAGACGTGACTATGACGTGGCAAAAATGGGGTTCAAAACAGGCGCTGGAAAAACGTAAAACCAGTTTGTCTTTGATGGACGTTTTTAACATTGCATTAAAATGCAGTCTTCAGATTTTAAGAACTTTTAAATGCATCTATTGTGCGTATGTGTAAGGCATAAAAATCAATAACGAGTATATCCACCGCGTTTATTGTGAAGTTCTGTAACACTCCTCGTCATGCTTTGCACAAGACGCCTAAGCCGTTCTTTGGGGAACTGTTGCCACTACTGTAAGATAGCAGTTCTTAATTCGTCAATATTTTGACATTTTGGATTGCGTTGGTTAATTTTTCGGCCAATAAAGTCCCATACATGCTCTATAGGGTTCATATCTGGCGACTTCGCAGGCCATGGAATTGTCTGAATAGCCTCTTGATGTAAAAAATGTTGTACAATTCGGGCTCTATGTGGCCTAGCGTTGTCGTCCATGAACATTGGCCTGTCAGCCAACGCATGATTGTCGAAATGGGGGACTACGCGTGGAGTATTTTTGGCCTGTCAGATTACCATCAAGAACGTACAAGTCCAACTTACAGTCAAAGGGAAAAAAAACCAGACAGTTACACCCCCACTCCTAAAAGCAGTTGTGCCCAAAATGTGGTTGTCCTGAAATGAAGTGTTTCGTTGGCGCCAAACCCTTGCACGACCGTCGGTAGGGTGTAACAAAAAACGACTTTCATCAAACCAGTGGACCCGTCTCCATGTGCGAATAGTCCACCCCAAATGATCATGTGACCAGTCAAATCGAGCATGGCGATGACGTAATGTCAACTGTGGACGTTTTATGGGTCGTCGCGCTCGCATTCCCTGATGGTGGAGGCGTCTGATTACAGTGTGTGTGTGCTAATGTGGCCTCCAAACGCTAAATTAAAACGAAGTGCACCAGCTGTACTGAATGTTCGTTGCCGCGCCCGTCTGGATATGAGCCGGTCCTCTCTCGGCGTCGTTTTGCGAGGTCTACCTGCACGTGGACGGTCAGTACCATTGCCCGTATGACGAAAACGCTGCATCAGTCGTACAATGATGGAATGGTTAACCCTGAAGTGGTCTGCCCCCTTCTATGGCTAAAACCACCGTTATGCATGCCACCTTTCTGGTATGGTTAATTTTCTCCGCACCATACCAAACCAATAGAAAATGAAACTTAAAACTCTACAAAAAAAATCAGCTTTCGTTCGCAAACACAAATGTTGAAAAGTACACGTGGCACTTTACACACCCTGTCATATACACATAAATAAAAATCGATCAATAACCTGTTTCACAGGTAAGTAAGTATGTGTATACATGTAACGAAAACAGCAAACCGATTTGAAATAAGTTCATTATTAGAAAAGATATTATTGAAACAAGTCAGGTGGTGCTTAACTTTTGTCGACTGTATATATATAACATATCAACACTATTTTTCAGAGACAACAAATGAGAGCGATAACCCAAATGATGCACCATCTACAGACACGATGGATATATATTGTTTATCTGTAATGTTACTTTCAAGTTTAGTAAGTTGTTTTAATTTAATATTATATTACACTTGTGTCTGGTTTGAATCCATATCTAAATGTTTTTTTCCATTTACATGATGTAATATGTCTTCTCCAGACGAAATAGTCTGTCGAATTAAACACATATTTGTGGCATTTTATACTGAATAAATATATATAAAATGCACTAGAAAATGAAAGACCAAACAGCATAAAGACAAAAGATAAAATAAAAGTGTCTGACATGACATATGATTTCTTCTATTTGGTACTTGTTGTTAAAATGTGTTTTACTATGAAAGCTGAAGTCTTTGTACAGCATCTGGGTTCACCCCCGGTTTTTGTTTTGGCGGGGTTCGTGTTACTCAATCTTTAGTTTTCTGTGCGGTGTTTTGTAGATCATGGTTTGTCCGTTTGTCCTTTTTCTATTGACCATTGTGTTGTCTGTCCGTCTTCGATTTACGGCCTCGGATTACCCCTTCGGTATATTCACACTTTTTATCTATACTAAAAAAACGGTAACTGAAAAAGAATTGGCAAACATGTTGACATACTGCTATAACGACCGTACAAAAGTACAGAATACTACATTCAAAATTCATGATCATAAGGGTAATAACAAAATTACCGAACACCAAAGCAATTTTCCAAAGGGAAAGGCAAAAATCATAAATCAACAAACAGACAAAATCAGCCAACAACCGGAAAACTGGGAAAATCGCAATGGCCCTGACATGGTACAGGCATTTCCAAAGAAATGGTGGGTTGAATCAGATTTTACGGCACCAAACCTCCCGCTTCCATTGCATAAGACATCAGTTTTTATGTTAGTATTCTAAAATTTTGTTATTCAAGTTGCATAATGATCCTAGCACTAGTGATACAAAGTGACATGAAAGGGAATAAAGAATGATTATTCCTGATGTATCATTTGATGGATAATAAAACACCTTGTTTTGGAAAGATTGTCCCATCAGGTGGAAATACAATAAACAATAAATTCATTTCCTTCAGATAATATATTTTGTCAACCAACACATTTATTCAATATATTTTCAATTCAATTTTAAATGTATAACAACCTATAACGACCGCACGTCTTTAAATAAACGTTAGAGAAAACCGAAGGGCGAATCAAGAATGGGCAATGCAGATACACTGGCAACATTGGGTACACAATACATAGGACGAAGACAATTTTAAGCAAACATATAACTCAGAAAACTAAAAAGATGAGCAACACGGACCACTCAAATAATCGGAGATGAACCCAGCTTCTCGCGAAGGGTAAGCAGTTCCTCTAAGTATACTATATAGATAAATAAACGTTAGAGAATACCGAAGGGGTAATCAAAAATATACAATTCAGAGAAACTGGTAACATAGATGGTAAACACGAACAGACAGACCTATATTTGGCATTATGTTTTGAGTAGTGATTGATCTTTCGTCATTATAAGTATTATCTATTAAGTGGACGATGTACACTTCCATTCTAATATTACATAACATAGGGGCATTATTGTGTTAATATAATCCTCATTAAAGGGGCCAATCCTAAATCAAATAACCCCGCAATGAACAATAGCAACTTATATTTTAACATTTGGACACATATATGAACCTTTTTTTTTGTATCATTTAAAGTTAGTGTATTTCTTTTTTTTTCTTTTTAGATAATTGGTGGATACAGCTGATAGTAGTCATATGCATAATTATTTTCAATTTGTATGCCACTTTAAATATTGCTTCCAGTATAAATACAGTTGAACCTGTATACACCGAACCCTGGATAAACCAGAATGCTGTATTAACCGAACGTTTAATTAAGTCACATAGTACGAAATCTGTTTTAACTTAACCTGTCTAAACCGAACACCTGTCTATTCGAAATACAAAGGTTGATCATAAGGAGGTTCGCTTTCAATGTACTATAAAACAACATTTCTTCCCTAGATGTCGAGCGTACTTTCAAATATGAACAATTGTGCAATAAAGGAAACAAGAACAAGAACAAAACAATATATATTTATCAATATGTATTACATCTAGAGTTTATTCATCCTCCAATTTAAGATTGTGGAGTGTTATGTTTTCTCTACATCATTACATCATAGACAGTTTAAGTAGTACCATGACAGAATATATTGTATCATATTGTTTAGATTAGAAATACAATATCATTGTCATCTTTATAATGGTCTCCAAGTGCAATTTGAATGGTTAAAACTTCATAGAGTTATATATAATGTATATATGTTTGTTGTTGAATGCAGTTTGTAAGCTTATTAAAATTATGTTAGTGAGTGTTTTAACATAACAAATTCAAATTCAAAATTGTATTGTCATTAAACAATACAGTTTGAGACAATTATACAAATTATACAATAAACATGTAACAAAGAGAACATAAAATCGACATTTTCAAGTAAATATGTTAGGAGTCCCCTGTCCTCAGTTCTAATGATTTTTTGTTAAAAACTAACCCAGTTTATTTACTTGAGATGGTGTTGATGGGCTTAAAATATATGAACGTTTTTCTGATTCTGATAAGTTATTAAAAATTTGATTTTCGTTGTTCAAAATGTTTAAAAAAGAAGACCTCAATTCAGAATTTATCGTGCAAAGTAAAAGAAAATGTTTCTCGTCATCTATACACTTACAGTGTGAGCATAAACGTTGCTCTTTCGGTATATTTAAATGTCTCCCCTTTTCTTTTAATAGATTGTGTTCACTAATTCTAAGTTTTGTTATTAGCTTTCTGTATTCAAAATTAGATATAGATAAGTAACTTTCCACTGATAAATTTTGTTTTAAATTTGAGAATAAATATAATTTAATTTTTTGGTCTAATTTTGAGAGCTTATTATTTATTAAATTTTCATAGTAAAATTTTAGTGTTGATTTTACACATTTCTTGGGTAGTTTTTCTTGATTTGAACTAGTAGTATTTTTGAGCTGTAAGATATCAAGACCTCATCAATAATACTCTTTGCATATGAAAACCATGTGTAGATGCCTTGAGAATCTAAATTTTGGCAAAGTAAAAAGGATTCTTTTAAAAGTGAGTTTAATTTTTAGATTTAATAAAGTTCTCTACTGGCAATCTTCCAAGTTCTAATCTGACTCCTAAATTTGAAGCTTTCTTTCTACTGCCAAGAACATATTTGCAAAAGGACAGATGTAAATTTTCAATTGGAGTTTTATCGATAAAATTAAATTAGTCTACTTCCTTATCATTGGTACTTGCTCTTTTCTTGGCCCTATATAAAGATATATAACAATAAACGACGTTTGTTCATAATTAAACAAGTACTTTCATTTTATGACCGTCTATAGAAAAAAAGCCCAATATATATACCATAATAGTTAATGTGTGCTTGTACGAACTGTCTGCCATTATTTTATGTTTTATTATTCAAAGCAATCACTATTTAACAGTATCTAAACATAAAGAATTAAATAAAATGTCTATGCGAAAATAAAGACGCATTTAAATGTAGGGTTAAGAGCGTTCTGACTTCAATGTTTGTCTTTACCCAACATGTAATTCAATGTTAATGGAATGATGTATTACTATTAATGTCTAAGCCACAGAAATTTGATTTCGTAGTCAAACATATCGGAGCATTAAATCCTTATGTTTTTATACTTCCTGAAATAGGGACAATCAAAAATAGTAGAGATGTTTAAAACATGTCGTCTCTTATTTGTATTGTTATGAAAGAACGATATATTGATTTAGCATTATTTCATGTTAGAGTTTAAACGATTTCCATCCAATAAAAGAGTTGAAACAAATCACTTGTGATATTATATTTTATACTATCAGAGTAGAGGTTTTATTGGTCATTTTCTACACATGAATAGCGCTTAATATTACAAATTCCATAAAAATAAATGTATTCTTCCGTAAATGGCCGTTTTCGGGTTGAGACGACCGAGTTAAGACGAGTCTCGTCTCTACTCGTGACATCCAATCAGAACGCCTCTAACAAGACAAAATCGTTTAAATATATATCCAAAGCCGGGAATGTCACCGTTATATACCCTGTCTGAGAGCTGAATAACTTATATATTACGGATTTAACCATTGTTAGTTTTTTTTTCAAATACAGACTCCAACCGTATTAAATATATTTGTGTCTTTTATTTTCATTTTTTCGTATTTCTAGATATCCTTTTCTCACCCCTTGGATAAAGTAGTCCATTAATTTAGGTGAAAAAGATTTTTCTACCTAACCCCGGCTCCAGGGTAAGACAAGCTACACGCCGTTTTTCCCGCAAAATTGTTTTCCATTGTTGAATTAAATTGTCGATTTATAGTGTCTTGGCAGTATTTAAAATGTATTTCACAATCAAATACAATGTATTTTATAAATATATTATATAAATGCTACTACAACCGCGATAAATGCCTGTAAAAACGTTGTTTGACGTTGGTCAAAAAGGAGGTAATTTTTTTATTTACCGCCGTTAGTTACGTTAGTTACCGAACAGGGGAGAGCACCCTATATTTTTTCAACGTAAACAAATATTGACACGATAGAAAGAGACAAAATGAGATGAGAAAAAACAGGCAAACATCGTAAAAGGTGTAAGATTTTGTTATTGTAGAATCTATCACAAGTTTGTTAACTTTATTATTTTGAACCTCTTTAAAGCTGTAAAATGAAAATCTTGTTTTATTTTATTACGTGGCATTTTGGTCCTGTGATACGGTTCGCAAATTAATGCGCCAAAATTACACAAAAAGTAAACAAACATTGGTCGTGAACTCGGGTAATATTTAAATCGTATCAGACTCGGACAAGCCTCGTCCGATACGATTTAAATCTTACCCTCGGGTGTCACAGATTTGACTATCTTGCACCTCTCCCGGTGTTAGACCCTATATGTCCGTACCTTTGACGTCATTCTTCAATGACGTCAAAATATGAGTCACGTCATATTCATGTATGGGGTGTCTCATGAAGGAAAATACTGTACTTTCAATAAATTATTAGTGAGAAAAGCTCAAATATCAGTAGAAAGCTACCGAGTTTATCAATCGGTGTCACAAAAGTCAATTTTATGTGATGTGTATTTCATAGCGCTCAATGATATTGATCTGATAATTTATGCAAATTAGTTACTGATCAATGGCGGGGGTCTCTAGGAGTTCGCGATAGTGGAAGTTGTTGGTTTACGGAAGAAATAGGTATTTACATGCGTTGTTGGGAAAGCCCGGGTGATCTTCCACTCGTGATAGAAATGTTTGTTTCTTTTCGCTCGTTTCGCTGCACTCCACTCGCGAAAAGACATAAAATTTCTACCACTCGTGGAAGATTACCCGGTCTTTCCCAAGAACGTATGTAAGAACCTATTAATCTTATCCCCCATTTGGTATCGTCTTCAAACTTTTATTAATTATGGTAATTCTTGATAGTATGGGCTTTGATGGTTACTTTCAAAAGCAATGGTGTATCCACTGTTATGACAAGCCCAACATTAAGATTCTACGAATAAATTAACTATTTGCGTAACATGCACATGAGTTTAGTGCGGTTCTTGTTGTTCGATCTTTAGTTTTTTTAGTAGTGTTTTGTAGATCATGGTTTGTCTTTTCGTCCTGTTTCATTTGGAGATTGTGTTTTAAGTACTTCGATTTACGGATTCTGATATCTTCAAACTTTTATTGTTTCCTTCAAATAGAACAATATGACGTCAAAGAGTAATGGCCGACAATATAGCCAACAATAGCATCTATGACAAACTCTAGGCTCCAAAAAAAAAAAAAAAAGACAAGAATAACAGAAGCTGATATAAACCTAGGTCCTGGTGTGTATATGTTTACAAAACATGATCAGTTAATGGAATTTGAACCTTCCCTTCTCGATAGAGTTGATAGTTTTATGCTTAATATTTTTGACATCCCAATAACAAGAAGAATAAACAATATATTCTGCTTAGCTGTTGCTATCAAAATTGCAGAGGGACAAATATATATGTCTATCCCAATAACAAGAAGAATAAGCAATATATTCTGCTTAGCTATTGCTATCAACATTGCAATCTGATAAACGTGCTGAACATATTAACAAATCAGTATTATTTATTGCTAGGAATATCTGAATATTATTTTTGACGGAACCAATTAGTTTTTGTTTCGAAATATATTTTTCAGCTAAGGCGGTTTCAGAAACTTATAACCTATGTTAAATTACATTTGTTTTTATCAGTTTGATCATATCACATATGTGGTAGTGAAAATAAATCAAAAGTAATTTTGCTGTATGAACCAATGCCAGATCATCAGTTTTACACAATTCCTCAATTAAGAATTTGCAGAACACACTTCGTCCACCGGTGTAGGACAATTATAATTCGTTCACAACGGAATCTTGAGTAGCTGATATTGCCATAATAATATGAATGTATAAATATAGTCCTTGGAAAGGTATCGTTCGAAAATAACACGTTATTGACCACTATTTGTTATGGCTGATTAGGTGATGTAATGTTCTGATAATGTGGTATTTTTTTGTTTTTCATTTCATCAGGGGAATACATATGTTTGATATGATATTTCACTAAATCATTATATTTTACTAATAGTGAAGTAGGTCAATCAATTACAGACGTTTAAACTTAGAGCACCATATTTGTATTTCTCAAACAACATCAGGCATAGGTGACCATAGCCGATTTTGGCTATCCTGTTTAGGTCCTTTGGGTTTTATTGTTCCCAAAACTTTTATTTGGCTTTCCAATCTTTGGATTTTGAGTGTACCTGATGAAATGACTCCAGAAACGCGTCGTGCGCACTAAATTTGAAATCTATGTTTTTATCAAAGAACAGAACACCAAGATAAAAAAACAACGATCAGCAGTAATACACTTTTTGATCAGATGAAATGAAAAATTGTAGCTAAAGAGATAGTCAGGTGTGTGATTGTGAATGCATGGCTATTGTATTGCACTGTCATACTAACATCAATTATTATTTTACAACCCCGCTGTCTTGATATAATATAGATGAGATTCACATATGCTGTATTGCGATTAGAGTTAATAGAAGAACTTATCGGCAATATAAACGGCATCTGCAGATCAGAAAGGTTAGATGTCCTCTAAATTTGATCGGCTGGAGGTATTCTCCAGCCCCAAAAGATTAGAAGAATACTCCGATCCAATAACACTAGAGGTATGCTCAAAACGAAAGAGATTAGAGGTGTCCTCAAGACCACTAAAGATAGAAATGTCACCATACTCCTAAGAATAGATGTTTCCAGACCACTGTGACTGACAACGTCTAGCAAGATCACAAAGATTAGAGGTGTCACCCATAACACTAACACTAGAGGCTTTCTCCAGATTATAAATGTCACTCAGATCCCTTGGATATTACCTTAGTGACAGGATGCTTCCACATACCACATATGTAATAATGTCAATGACACAAAATAGATAATGCCCTACAAATCTAGTACTGTCATTGAATGTTTATATTGGACTGAATACTGTTGATATAGCTAATCAATTTCTTATCCGAGAAGAAAATTCAATTTTCTGTATTTCGTATCTCGTTTTAATATGATAAATGTATAATTTCGAGATTATGGGTGTATAGTATCGCTTTCAACAATATTTTAGGAATATCATGACAGTGTCACTTTTGTTGATGAAAACAAATCCCACCGATCTACTGCATGACACTTATAAACTATCTCATTAAAGATCCAACCACAAACTGTTGTCTTACTGCACGGCACACATTCATAAACCGGTGCAGGCTAGTACATTCGAATCTCCATCGCAATATCAATGAAGTCTGTAAATGTTCTTCTATATTTGTCCGTTGCAGCCTTCGCTGATTTTCTGGATTTCATATCTTCCTTTCTTTAATTGCTTTGTACCGATGCTCCACACAATTGATCAGAATCATTTTATTTAGCTGTCAAAAGTTTAGATTTTAACTAATCCCTAGTCTTAAGATATTTCTTTTTCATTTTTATGCATTACCATAGAACCAGAAATATGATTTTATTTGTTGAACATCTTGTCCCATATGAATTAAAAGTGGAAATCATTCTTTTTTGCTTTCTTGATAAGAACTCAAATCGTATTACAAGACACACAAGATATGAGTGTCATGCAGAGAAAGAAAATCCCCCAAGACACAAAGGAAGACATGACAAAACGAGCTGTAAAAACGTATTTAGCTTGATTTCCAATTACCGCATTAAGTTAGATTTTTGACCTCTTTACTCCATAAAACTAATTTATCACATTGGTTCGACATGTGAACAAGTGTAAAAAATATTCTTTATACTCTCTATTCCTATGTGTTACGCTCAAAATCAAAAGATTGTAAGGTCATGAAAACCAAAGTAATAAACATATAAAATCGACTAAGGTCACCTTTGACTGAATGAGGAGAACCTTACATATAGTGACTTATTGGACATTTATCTTATTAGTATAATTCAAAAAAATACTATTTATTCCTTTTCTTCTTTTTCCTACTGAATATGTACATGTTTTATGTTATTGTTTAGATGCATATATTTGGCACAAGCAGCGGAAACCATTACTAATCCATAACAGTTTAGACAAATATTATATTACTTGTCTGAGTAAGTGTGAATGATATCATTAACAATTCTGGAAAATTCAACGACATGCAATGTTATATGACTCACTGGCGTCTTTCGATAGAATTATACATATGTATAGCTGATAAACAGAAGTAAGGAACAACTTAGAAAAAAAGGTTGTTTGTAGAAGGGCTCATGTCTTATTTAAGTTATTTGTGTTTATTTGGCCCGTCTTTTCCTCTAGTTGTTTGTAGAAGGCCTCATGTCTTATTTAAGTTATTTGTGTTTGTTTGCACATATTATGTTGTTTTTGTTTTGTTAGTCTTCGGCTTGCGTTTTGTGTACATTATGTTTCCAATTTCTCTGGATTGTCCATTTTTGATTGCTCCTTCGGTTTTCTCTAACGTTTATTCAATGTGTGACTGGGTTTTATCTTTCGCATACAGTATAACCCAATGATAGTGCATTCATATTCTGAATCGTTGTCCCCATTTATGTCCTTATTGTAAATTCCTGAGTATTTAATTCAGAGGTAGTACGGAATAAATCTATAAAGTATTCATTCTTATTCAACATGTAACAGTTGTAATGTAATTCAAATTGCCAGACGAAGAACAAGGCAATACAAATATCGAGAAAATCAGTGTGAAGGTTCACACACCAACAAGGTGCAATTAATCATTAATTCCTACGTAGGCATGGTAACATTGATGGGTTAAATTGCTATACTATGACTTTTAGCTATTAGACATCCTATTTGTTTCCAGAAATTTCATAATGTCATAGAATTATTACACGTTTCAGTTATTTTTGTCATAAGAATAATGACCTCTCACCAACAAAATATACCGTTTTAGCTAGTAATCAGTTATCTGCCAGCATTCACTAATCCTCATATTGTAATGTACATATCATGTTTATGTTGGCGTTTATTTTTATCTTGGTATTTTTTGTGGTTGTTTTTGAGAGAGAGAGAGTGAATCTACACAATTTGCAGTGTTTATTTATATATGTATTTCCCAGGAGATCCAATTAATATGGGAGGGACAAGGAATCATATTGACCGGTTTTGACCTCCCCATATTTTTGTTTGTTCCTGCCCCAAGCCAGGGTCTAGATTTCCATTATTGGATGTAGAGGTCTTTTTGTGCTCAATAATTTGAGATCAGAGGTGGCTTTGTTCATTGTGTGTATCTTATTATTATTGGTGGCAATATAGACCATCACTGTTTAAGCTTTCATACATTAATGTGGATAGATATAAACACACGCTAGAGAAAAAGTGGCAATCGAGAATGGACAATCCAGAGAAACTGGTAACATTGGGTACACAAGACGATCCCAAAAAAATCATAAACAAACACAGAAAACTAAAAATATGAGCAACACTCACCCCACCGAAACCCCCCCCCCCAAAAAAAACAACCAGAAGTGAGCCGAGGCTGTCGCGAAGGGTAATCATTTCCTATTATTATCTAAAGGTTGACTGAAGTTTTGTTGCTGCAGGTGCATTCATGCGTATATGATTACAAAGACAACATATATTTCTTTAAAGGGTGACTAAAGTCCTGCAGGCTGGTATTAACCACTCCAGATGCACAAGATCTGAGCAGAATAAATCCCATTATGTACATGCGATTAAGATAATTGGAAACATATAGCCAATTACCACATAACAAAAAAAGACAACGAACATTAATACAAGAGTATAATGTATGATCTATGATGTGATAATAGATATACTAGAGTACATGATGGCATGATTTATACATATATATATATACAGTAAAACATGTGTCAGTGACCACCTCTATTAGACCATAACTTGTGATATTTGAACCTTAATTTTAATTTTCCTTCACAGTGCATGTCATATTAATTAATATGTATTTAGCGATCACCTGTCAATGTTCCTTTGGAAGGTCATCTAAGACTGTATTATCTAAAGGGTAGCCAAACTCCTTATTGGAGAGTGGACATGCTGGAGTTTTCATTTTTGATTGTTCACTTGTTCACAAAGTTTCAGACTCAAGGATCTTACAGTCTTTGTTTTACATCCTTTCCATAAATACGCTTCAGATGTGCTCAACGGCGATTCAAAGGATTCATAGTTATTGATGGAGATGGTTCACGAGAAATATTCTACCCTCCTAACTGAATTTAGTACTGCGTTGACTACTATTTTACCTATTTTGTTCTGTTATAGTGACAATCGGAACCTTTGAGCCGTAATGAATGCGGGAGGTTTGGCGCCGTAAAATCTTATTCAAACCACTGTTTCTTTAGAAATGCATGTACCAAGTCAGGACAATTGCGGTTTACCCAGTTTTCCTGTTGTTGACTGATTTTGTTTGTTTGTTGATTTATGAGTTTTGACTTTCCCTTTGGAAAATTGCTCGGTGTTCGGTAATTTTGTTATTACCCTTATTCAAGGACACCCGAACACGAAGCGCAAAATAATCAATAACACGAAGACATCCCCCAGTCTTATTTTGGCTGTAATTGTTCTCTTCAGTTCACAATATAGGACGCTTAAAACAATACGGTATTAATGTATTAATTACGAAGAAAATCAAATGAAAATCTATGCATGAATACGTCAAACCTCACTCACAAATATTGGATGGTCCTTGATATATGTAACTAATTACTATGATTAGAGCATTTCTATGCATAACCTACTCCTAAAATATTAATGAGGCTACAAGATAATTATCTTTTACTCAATTTACATATAAAGTGCTTTCCATAAAAGGTACTATAATTGAAACTGAACTATAATTGTTATTGAGTTAACTTTAGATATAATATCTGTATATTGATTGGTGATTTTATCAACTCAATGATGCATGACTTCTAAAGCATTTCATTCCATGACAAATGGTATTTTCCCTTTTTCTAAAGTGGAGCTAAATACTTGATAAATTGTTCATTTATTGTGTGTCAGATAACAATGATAAATATAAAACACATTATGTAAGACTTATCTTTTACATGTTGTACATGTAGAATCGTCCCTATAAGACATAGAGTGAGTGATTGTTGCTTAACGTCAACTCAATAATTCTTCAGCTCTATCATAGCGAGAACACGTTAATTGTTACTGAGATGATGATGACTAGAGCAACACGCTGAGCTGGATTTTTATAGTGATAGTTCACTAAAAGAATAGTCCATGGATAAACATGTCGCCCAACTCAACACATTATCCTGATTCCGAACCAACCAATATTTTTCTCCTTAACGCTGCGTGATTAACCGAGAATTTTATTTTTTCAATTTTATAGTCTTTGGTTTGACCCGACCTGGGCTGAAGCCCACCATCTACCGTACTCGAGGCGAGCACGCTAACCATTACACCACCGATGTAGTTATATAAGATATAGATGATTGGGTATATATTAGTCGCTCAGCTAAATGTGATTATGGATATTTTTGTGTTTTATGGTGATCCTTAGATAGATGTGGTCTGTCATACATATTTTGTCTATTCCCGTTTCACATATTATGTTCATTGTATGATAACTGTGGTTGGGCATATAATGATGTTTTTATGTTGTGTATTAGGGTCAGCATTATATAAATGTGTCCAAAAATGTTTTTGTGCTTTGTGTTCTGTGTGCGATTGTTTGCCCTTTAACGTCAAATAAGCAATTTTTGAGCTATATCATTGCGATTAGATGACGAGGATATCTGTTTTATGCTAAACAACGCGGTAAGTTGTATTTATATAGTGCTATATCATAGAAACAACAGACCACAGGTAGACATTGAGCCTCACATTTTCATTCCGAGCCAACCATTCTTACACCTAAATGATGCGTGCTTTCCCGAATGGGACACACACCCACGATCTACTGCACTCGCCGAAAACTCGCTAACAATTACACCATCGATGTTATTTGTGTTTTGTGTATTAGAACCAGCATCCGGAATAAGTTAGTCACTTTTATATTATTTTTGGGGATAAAGTAGTTGGCTGTCAGGGACATGTAGATCTAACATAGTTTGCGACGTAAACAGATATATGCTGAGGTTGTTAGTATATTTCATATTACTCAATCTTTAGTTTTCCATACAGTGTTTTATAGGTCATTGTTTTTCGTTTTGTCCTTGTTATTTAGCCATTGTATTGTCTTTCTTTCTACGATTTACGGCTTCTCATTACCTCATTGCTATCTTCAAATTTTCTTATACCAGTAAAGGGGATTGCAATGATTACATCATTATCCCATTGTATTGTCTGTATTATCTGTTTTCCATATAACGGAAAACTAAGATAGGACATGAGGTTATGGCCTCTATCCCGACAGACATTTGTTTACAAACCTTAGGAAAATCCTTCATGTGGGGTTTGTCTAGTTATTCATGTTACGTACAACTTTATTTAATGTATACACTATTCTATCTCATTGCTATTCAGCAAATGCTTATCAACTCCGCCACATCTGTGTGCCTGTCCCAAGCAAGGACATGGATTTCTATTATGTCGTGTTTTTATATTCTATAAGTTTAGATTAGGGGTGATTGTTCTCTTTATCGATATGAGTGTAATTGTTGATAGTCATTGTTTAAGCTTTCTTTTCACAACAAAACAAATATGTTTTTTATTTCTTGGAGACAAACTGTCGTACAAGGTGTACATTTAAACGACTCATATGGAATTAAATGTGAAAGAAGATACTAGAAGTCCGTTATAATTCTATTGATATCACTTCATAACTGATACAGCGATTTATTGTTATAGTCACACATAATAAGAATTGAACTACAATTTCGCTTCTAATGATTGTTTTTAAAGAACACCATCATCATTACGGCGTCAGTTGATTGTGGTCCTGCTCTCGTCCAGTATTAGATGTTTCTTCCCACTATTTAACTTTATTTACGATTTTTTTAATGGATTTTGGAACTGTTCCGGCAGTGTGGCGTTTAGTTTCGTTATTATTTAATGTGCATTCGATTATTTGATCAGATTGTGGTCAGTGTTCAGATGGCTAAAATATATTTTTATAGTTCTATTGTTGTGTTTATCTAGTGAAATCTAAGGCACAATTTACAAATAAATAAATAAATAAATAAATAACATCGGAAGATAAAAAACCCTTCTGATTTGTAAATTGTGGGTTGGTATAAATCCGAAAATATAATATATCATTATTGTGTAAAAAATAATAACTGTAATGTTAGAAAAACAAATTGTGCATCAACATTTTATCAACATATACATTAAATAAACAAACAAAAGGACACATTATGTACTATCTATAGTAGATTTTAGACACGAATGGAACTTTAACATTTAAACTCAACCTTGTAAACTTGTTGTTCCTGGCGTTTTTGCATTTGACTGTTATATATCATTTACCAATACATTTAAAATTAAAAAGTAATGTAATGTACAATAAACGGGTAGATTGCGGTGTGGGACTAGGGTTATGGTGTTTACCACCCCTTTCAAACAATATTTCAGTTATATATCGTAGCGGTCAGTTTTATTGATGGGGGAAACCGGAGAAAATCACCGATCTGTCGCAAGTCACTGCCAAACTTTATCACATGATGTTGTCTCGAGTACAACTTAAGTGGTGATATGCACTGATTGCACATATAGTTGTAAATCAAACTACCATACGATCACGACCACGACGATCCCATCTTGGCGCCAAGTAAATGTAAATAGTCACCCTAACACATTATAAGTACAGTCATCATCTCTATCATGATACAGTGTTATCTAAATTCAGTCTAGTAGCTTCAGAAAATATATATTTTTATTTTTAGTTACTGCTAATTATCAAATGATCAATTAATCATAGATATTTTTAATGATATCAATAGCGTTAAACAAAAAATAACTGTTAATGATAATTATCACACATGCACTGTGGGAAGTAAAACATAAAAATGGCCATTTACATATCCATTCTCTTTCAAAACCGATTTCACTTTCCTTTGTAAAACGACATGTTAAGATTTATATCAAACGACCAGTTCATCACTCGTATTGTCTCATCTATTAAAACCTTTACATTAAAACATGCTATGTTAAAATTAACAGTAATGATAATATCTATCAATAATTCTAGATTTGCTGAATTTCTTCCATTGATATATCCTCCAGAGCTGGAAATTAAAGAGACCACAGATACAGCTTCGTCCGCATCATTTTTGGACTTAAACGTCGAATTTTACGACAGTAGTCAACTCAGTACTAAATTTATGATAAACGAGACGACTTCAATTTTAAAGTCATACATTTTCATAATATGTGCAGCAATATACCAGCTTCTCCTGCATATGGTGTTTACATCTCGCAATTGATTCGTTATGCAAAGGCCAGTAGCAATTATTCTGATTTCTTGAAACGTCATCTTTATCTGAAAAACAGACTACTGGACCGTCGTAATTTGAATACTTCAAAGGACTCATAGTTATTGGTAGATATGGTTCACGAGATATATTTGATACCCTCCTAACTGAATTTAGTACTGTGTTGACTACTATTTTACCTATTTTGTTCCAGTATTGTTATAAATACTGTTATAGTTTCTTTATATTCGGTTAAAAGCTGCTGAGAGCTTGTGTTTATTGCTATACAAAAACCGAATTCAAATAAAGTTTTCTTATCTTATCTTATCTTATAGCGACAACCGGAACCTATGAACCGTAATGAAAGCGAGAGGTTTGGCGCCGTAAAATATGATTCAATCCACCATTTCTTTAGAAATGCCTGTACCAAATCGGGCCCATTGCGATTTTCCCAGTTTTCCGTTTGTTGACTGATTTTGTCTGTTTATTGATTTATGAGTTTTGACTTTCCCTTTATAAGATTGCTCGGTGTTCGGTAATTTTGTTAGTACCCTTAATCATAAAGCTAACACAATGTTACTTTATATACCACAAGCATCGAGCATGTGAGAATACATAACATAAATAGTCAAAAAAGGGGGGAAAAAGAGAAAATAAAAAGCGTATGAAAAATTATTTGGATAACTTGGTCAAAAATGAAATATACAACTTCAAATTTCGACCTTATTTTCAGCTATAATGTTACTGAACTCAGCATATCCCCATTCCGAGCTACCAGTCTTTGATCTTATCCCTTAATGATACGTGGTCAGGCGCGTAGCTCCCTATACGCCAACACGCAGTTGCGTGCACATCGGCGTGCTGGGAAAAAAATAAAGTGCAAAAAAAAAAAAAAA
>MJUT01033248.1:314842-338942 GCA_002080005.1 Gigantidas platifrons
AAAGTCTCGTTGTGTTATAGGAAATATTACGAACGAACAAATCGCGACATTGTATGAGACATACCAGACTGACCTGACATGTAATTTAGACGAATTCAAGAGGGAGGTCGCTCGATGGCGAACACGCTGGAGTAGAACACCTCGCGATCAGATGCCAACTTCACTTTGTGAGACACTTGATGCGGTAAACCCGGTGATATATCCTTCTATAGATACCATCTTGTGTATCATGTTGACAATGCCGGTAACAAGTGCTATCGCAGAGCGATCGTTCAGTGTACTACGTCGGTTGAAGACATATGTACGATCAACAAAGAATAACGATAAGTTGTCATCGCTAGCATTAATGCATATCCATCGCGATTTCAGTGTGGATTTAGACAAAGTTATGGAGAAGTTCGTGTCTGCTAAGACACGAACAACAGATTTTGGGCAATTCTAAGTAAATTCTGTCTAACAAAATCATGAAATCAATGTGTTGCTTATGTATTCAATTTACCCATGAAAACACCTCAGAACGCATCATTTTGCATCTAGTCAAAAACATTTTCTGGTTGCTTGCACTGCAAAAAAGGCTAGCTACGCCCCTGGTGGTTGGCAGATTACTATATCGATTTCATTATTTCTTGTTTTAGCAGCCAAGGGGTAGAACCCACAATCCTCCGTACGCTAACCCAATGAATCACTACCTCTATACATATTTTTGTATATGATCTGTATGACAATGTTCAGATCTGTGCTAAATTTTCCCCACGTTGCTAGTGAAATCCTGTATAGGTCCTTTGGTGTTCTTGATCCTCAAAGACTTTTAAATTATTTGATTATTTAATATTTACACCTAGATTTGGTATCTTCAAACCCTTCTTGTACCCGATGATGGTTACCCTAGAAACGCGTCGTGCTCTCTACCTTAGATATCTACGTTTATATTACCATTCTACTGACTCTATCTCTCAACCCGTTATATATTGACGATGAATATAATTGTGTGCAAAAATATAAATCGTAATGTATATGTAGTTGGTTTGATCTGAAATCAGAAAAGCATTGTACAATATCGCATATCAATATATAATGTTCTATTCCCATTGTCCTTGCTGTTTATCTTATGTAATATCTCCAATCTATGCAAATACATATTTATAAAGATATTATATATCAGATAATGTGTTTATCTTCGTAGATATTTTGATTTTGACCTACATATATGTTGTTGGCTTTAGTCTAATATGTCCATGTATTCGCTATTCGTCAATAATATGTGTATATTATAAGGAAAATACATTTCTCAGAGATATCATGCAAATGATTAGTTTGTTTTCTGTAGTACTTTGACTGTGCCTTAGAGATGATGAAGAATGATAAAAGAACTATATCAATTTCTTGCATAATCGTGATCCAGTGATAGTAATACATATTGAATATCATATTTATTGCGCAAGACGCATTTCTGGAATAAGACTGATCACCTACGCTCAAAGTAAAAAAGTACGGCTTATCCTTATGGAGAACCAGATTTAAGTCCGTTTTTGTGGAGTTCATTTCTGGATTATTGTTTGTTTTTTCGCCATTTTGCTTGGCCGTTTATTGCCAGTCCTTCTTTGAGTTGCTGTACCTGATTACACCTTTTGGTATCTTCAAACTTCTTTTCCTTGAGCTTAGACAGTAAATATACCAAGAAAAAGAACGAGATAACCTGCAAGGATAAGGAAACGATATAATATATGGCTTGTAGATAGTCAATACACCAAGGACAATCCGATATGATCTGTTAAGACGGGGATAGGAAGTAGACATCGTAAACTTTATTTAATGTAATACTAAATCAGATTGAGAACACACTAGTTCTCTTATCACTAGATATATCAGAGTTTACTACAGCCTTAGTCTTGATAAATAGAAATCAAAAGGAATTAAGTTGCCATTAAAGGTTTCTTTTGCTCTCAGACTATATGTATTATATTTTCAATTCCCTGTGATCTTTGACATGTTTTAAGATTTTATAGGAAGAGAGAACAATAGCTTATCGATCAAGACATTTACAAATGTTAGATATATATTATTGTCTAATGTATATATACAATTTTGTATTTATGATATATCATGTCACTAATATTTCCAGTAGAAAAACAAATGAGATGACAGATACGACACTTTTATTGCCAAATCAATATTTGTTATATATAAACAATGTATCTATGACAATGCACGTTGATGTTAAACAAAGATTAAGATTCTGCATTGAACTAGTGTTTGAAATGCTATTTTATTGAGAACACTTGTATATGTCACTGAAGAAAAACATTCGAACACTTTTTTTTATCGTGAATAAACTGGTAGAAATCTAAATTAGAGCGCACAACGCGTATCAGAAATAACCTTCATCCAAATCAAAAAGGTGGGAAGACAACTTATTTAAAAGTCTTTGGGAACCAGGAAAGGAAATGACATAATCTAGAAAACCAAAAACTATTACAATTACCTCTTATTTAACGAGGAGAACCTTAGGTTTAATAAAGATTACATGATGTGGGAACTGTACATTTCAATAATAAATATATCTAATAAACCATGCCAGTAATAAGTTAGATGGACAATTATCTATTTTTATTGAGAACACTTGTATAATTATATTATGGAACAAAAACATTCCAAAGTTTTCATCGTGAATAAAAACGTAGAAATATAATTTAGAGCGCCCGACGCGTTTCTGGAATAGCCTTCATCAGATACGCTCAAAATATTGAATAGTCAACTAATTCAAAAGTCTTTGCGAGCTTAATAAGGACAGCAAAAATCGGTTAGTATTACCTATGACTAAGGGAAAATAACCTTAGATTTGATAATAATTACATTACTTAGGACTTGCACATTTCAATAATACATATATATATATATCTAATAAACTAAAATTGTAGGTTGCAATAAACAAATAATTGATGACACAATATAGAAATACTTCCTCTTTCCCTAATATGTTATTTATATAGATAATAGTTGTAGGCATATCATCTATTTAATTTACTGAGATTCAATATAAAACCATATTGATATTCATTTAATAATGGCAAAACTATTTAACAAGGAAGACCTACTAATGCTTCTACAAAATTTGACTGTAATATGTCTTAGTCAATATTAAATTATCAAACAGAATGTGTGTGTGTCTATAATGTATGTAGAAATATAATTATAAAGCATTAAATAATAAGTATTGCCGTAAATACATTTGGTAAAAAGCTTTCTTCCATTATTTTATATAACATTTTAAATTATATTTAAAGCTAAAAGGGTAATTATATAAGTTTTAAGCAACATGTTTGTCTATTAAAAAGTCGATTACAACCTTGAGCATTTATAATAGTAGAAATAAGTCAAGGATTTAAAATTAATATAGATTTAGAAAAATAAACATGTTTATCTCAAATCGTGAAGTTCAATATGAAATTATATCTGTTTCACAAACAATGTAAAATGAATCTAAAGAAAAAANACCAGTATTTATTTATTTAATTATATTGTTCATTGTAAATATTTGTAAACCTTTGAGGTTTCCTGGCACCCAGATGTAAACTGTTCATAGGTGTAATATAAATATAATAATAAAAAATAATAGAAAATGAAACGTTAATAAAAATAAAACGCATACAGATTTACACACGTGTTTCCCAACAGACAATCGGCATTCCTGATGGTACCAACCGTGCTTCTCTTCGCATCTTTTTGTTTGTTTTTGTTATTGGTATGACGCTTAGCGTCATGCAAGGGATTCTCAAGGAAAAAGGAAGAAAAGCCAGTTCGGTCCTTTACTTTTCACGTTCCATTATATATGTGATGTCTTTTCACTTAATTTTTCCACTTTAGGTAATTATGTTGATCGTATCTATCCCAGTGACTTTAATATAAAGATATTGGATATCATTGCCGAACATCTTGAAAGTGAAAATACATGTAGGTTGAGAACTAAGCTTTACGAAAAGAGAGATGAGTTAAATTGTTTCATTGAACTGCATATGGAGTTTATCCCTCTCAGTTGGCACGGGTTGCTGTTGAGAATGAAGCTACTGAACCAAGATTTCCTCGTAGTTAAGTTGAAGTAATCTCTACGACAGATTTACGGTTGTCATCATGATCTGGTTAACCGTTACAGAATATATGTGTCAATAATGACCACGGACGTGTCCCGTTTGTCGTAATCACAATCTGGGCATTTCCTCATTCATGACTTATCACCGGTTAGTAATAACAGTAATACGGTGGGTGTCGAAATGCACCCGCGTTTACCCACAGTTTGATCTGCAGTTTTCTATGTAGTTTTCTGTAGATCATTGTTTGTCATTTTGTGATTTTCCTTGGCCATTGGAATGCCCGTCCTTCTTTGATTTACGGCTGCTGGTAACCCCTTTGGTATCTACAAACTTGTCTTAGACAACACTAATTCTTTTTATTATTACTTCATAGATTAAACCATATCAATTGTTTTTATTATTACTTCATGAATTAAACCATACCAATGACTATTATTGCTGCTCAAATTAAACTATGAAAACCATTACTATCAGTTCACAAATTAGACCATGACCGTACCTGTGGCTTAATACATTCAGAGACAAAGTGAAGGCACTGTATTGTTTAAGATGTCAGAATTCGTGATAGATTATATAATGATCATGCTGTTTAATTATCTTGACATAAAAGGATTGAAATGATATCTTCAGGTGACACACCGACAGAGAACCAGAAACGTCTCATCAAACTGTCACAAACTTCCCTATAAGTCAATGTTTTCATAGTTTTGTCACACATTTTATAATGTCAATGTCCTAGTGTTATGTCATGTCATCAGATAAAATTAAGCATTATTGAAATGTCCAATGAAATGTCACGTCTAGATATCAAAAATCCAATAACATTAATTCTGGACTTGGGGTATTCCCAACTGGTCTGTCAAACTGTTAAAAATAATTATTATTATAGACGTAAGTATTTATCACAGATGTCATAATATAAATCAGATCAAAATGGAACCCGGAAGTATTTTTTTTAATGTTTACAGTGGGTAGTCATAATATGTAAACATGAACTCTCAAAATATTTAAGAGGTAGTGCAATATCAAAGCAACATATCATATATCGTAGATATATATTTAGTTACTAAGGAAAGGCCTTATCTCAATTTACTTGGTACATGTGAACCAACTAACGCAACAGGAAAGAATAAACTATCGCGCATATATATGACGAATAGAACATTAGGAATATTCTCACACCATGATTAAATAATTTGCCATTGATTCTCAATTCATCAATTGGTATTATTTAACTTGAATGCAGGGAGTACAAAACCGGTAAAGCATAACAATTAATTACCTTCAAAGGAGCGACATACTAACATCTAGCAATTACCTTCCCGTATGGGGTCACGTTAGATACAATCTAATTAAATTTAGATGTTTGCTGTATATATTTGTCTTTTCCAATACAATAATATCAAACGGCATCCCACGTGGGGTCACGTCAGGGTTCACTTGTTCAACCGGCCAATCAGCAACGAACCTACAAAACCTTTAGGTATAAAGGTCGAATATATACAGTTTAATACATACTTCCGACATCTAGAAAAGAGGCACCCATATTGACTTGAGACGAAGTCGAGGCCCATATAGGCCCGGGCCAATATGGGCCTCGATATGGAAATAATCTTGTAGTAATCCAATAACCGGTTATTTTCACGGGGTGTGAAAATATGGACAGTTTACTTCCGGTCATATTGGTCATACAAAAATGCCTTTATTTTAACTAAGTATGTAATAATGATTAATATATTTAACACTTGATTGGATTGTACGGTCAATGGTGAATGAAAGGTTACATGACATGACCCCGAACGAGAAATCTTTAGATCTTAAGGTATCGGCAAAGAAAAAAGAAAAGAAAAGAAAGATAAACCAATATTTAAATTTACTTAGGTTATGTCAGATAACCTTTCATTCCTTGACCGTCCAATATAATCGTATCCAAGAGTTACATATATCATTTTTTTATTTGATACAATCACCGGAAGTAAATATTACAACCTCTCAAATAAGTTACAATCATACATACATCCTCCCCATATAGATGGTGCTATGATTTTGTACTAATATCGTGCCTGTATATCATTTGGCTGTTTCTCATAGAAAAGCATCAAATTAGTGTTGTAGCCTGAACATGTATTTAATATTTTCTTATTCTGGTTAAGATTCAGTTACGTAATGGAGGTTTTAATTGACATGAAATTCCGTTATTACTTCCATTGTACTACCAAATATTCTACTAATTAAATTATAATGATTCCTTTGAAACGTTAAATTGTTACACGCCATACTGAACTGAAATGTAATACAAAATTGGAAATGAAATTTTGCCTTGAAAAATAAATTCCGTACTGCCTTTGCTAGAGGGTTTTTCATCATGAACAAATTGGTTTCATGAAAACAATTAGAAAGAAAACTGCATTTTATCCCAGGCATTTAATTATTGAGGACTGTTTGTGAATAATTCATTATCATATGCTCATAGGAATATTTGTATATTCTCAATTAATATGCAACATCAGACATCTTACTCATATTTGACTGAAATGTACGACATATTAACGCCATATTCTACTTCCTGTCCTAGTTCTTGATAAACTACGCTTTCGTTTTATTGTAATGCTTTTGTGGTTTGCATTATTATGCTTTCAATTATGTGAATTATGAAATGCAAATTATATATTTATATATTAAAAAATTCAAGGTCAAATATTATAACTTGTAAACAACTTTTTCTATATTTGACAACCTTGTTTCACTGATGATGTAATCTTATTTTTATATTAGTCAACAACAATATTCTCCATGAACAAATAACACGTCAAATTTATATCATATACATAACAATTCCCCTCTTGAAAAAAAATTCGAAGATAGAAGAGAACACAAATTCCACGATATATCTGAATATCTAAATAAAGACGATCTATACAACAAACAATAACAGAACATAGTTAGACGAATAATCAAGCAAAGCAATCACGATAGGGACAACATGGACTTCCAAAAACACTAGGCAGTTAGAGCAACTGCCTTGAATGGGGCTAGCATATACTTCCTCTACTATGATCAAGAGACTGTTAAGTGTCTATTGATGAGAATTAAACTGCTGTTGGTATACATGTATCAAACTCCTACATATCCAAACACAGCAACCAGTAGAAACACATAAATGTACATTAAACCCACATTGTACAATCCTGTTCTATGATGACAGTGTTATGTATTAGTTGTGTACATACATTAAACCCACATTGTACAATCCCGTTCTATGATGACTGTTGAGTATTAGTTGTGGACATACATTGAACCCACATTGTACAATCCCGTTCTATGATGACTGTGTTAAGTATTAGTTGTGTACATACATTAAACCCACACTGTACAATCCCGTTCTATGATGACTGTGTTAAGTATTAGTTGTGTACATACATTGTATTGATAAAAGCGTGGATATCAAATTTTGTGAGCACCACGCTTTTCTGTAATAATCTTCATCAGGTACGCTCAAAGTCGAGAGACTGGAAATCCAAATTATTCAAAAGTTTTTGGGAGCCAAGGGGTCCAAATAAGATAGCAGAAATCGGCTATTGGCATCTATGACTTTGGGAGGATAGCCTTAATGGTGATAGTAATGACATTATTTAGAAACTGTAAGTTTTAATAATAAATAAATCTAATACACCATGTCATATGTTAGTGCTGGACAGATGATACCGACAGGTACTAAAACTCTACCAGCAGAAGTATCAACACTCTGATGGTAAAAACAATGTATGTATGATACGTGGATAAATGTTAATTATGTATTGTCTGTGTTAATAATGTACTGCTTTTAGTGTTAACAATGTACTGCTTTTAGTGTTAACAATGTACTGCTGTTAGTGTTAACAATGTACCGCTTTTAGCGTTAACAATGTACTGCTTTAGTGTTAGTTATGTACTGTTTGATATTAATAATCAATCATCTCAATTTTAGTAATTCACTGCTACAATATTATAATAACATCATACAGATAAAGACAGTTTGCTATCTATATTCTTTCTACAAAGAATCATCTTTATCTTATGTAGTATATAAAGATACTTGGTATTTGACATGATTTAATAATTCCATTTAAATTTTTATAGTAATATGCATGGCCATTAACTGCTGTTTTAACATTTTTGCTTTTTTGCAATAGGTTTTGACATGGAAAACTTCAATTCACGGGTTTCATGTGAAAAAACAAATGATCGATATATTAAAAGAAGCAAAAACAATCTCATTAGAGGCCTTTCCTGTATTCAAAACATCTTTATCTTCATCAGTCTGAAGACGCCACAACGTATCTCCTTAATGACATTTTTCACTTAAGTTTTCAGTTTTTTGAAAACTAGTTTTACATTAATTTCCATTTGAACTAAGATCCATATTCATTTGATTACTACAGATGTGTTTTTCAATACCTTTATTGGTTTGATCACATCTTTTGTAGTACGTTATGGAGTCAGATTATTCTGTATTTTATTGGCTTTTCTAATGTCTTAAGATTTAATCTCATCAATAACTCACTTGCTACAAAAATCAAATGAAGTCGCTGGAAGTGAATTTTTCAAATGCTTTTTATAAGTAGGTTCGAGTTTGATTGATGAACAATAGCTGCTGGGTTAAGAAAATAGATTTTTTATTATCCAAGGGTTTCCTGACATTCGATAAGTTTACGATTAATTCAGTGTATCAGTATGAATTTATCTGATATACCCAAGTGATTTCATTTATTGTTGTCATCGATTGGTGGTAACGAATTAGATTTAAGGTTTCCGTTTTAAGTAAATTGTCTGACGGATACCAGTCTCAGAATGTGATAAAACAGCCTACAAGTAAATATTAAATAAACGGACAAAGGATAATTAAGCAAATGGACGATAATTCCCGAGTTTTAATTTGAACGCTTAGAGGTCTTAACTCCTACTCCATGCAATAATATATTGACCTAGATTTTAACATCACGTACGCCATGTGCACACTATAAAATATGTATGAACACAATGAGATTGACCAAAAATTAGTAGCTAAATGTAATTTAAATAGATACACATAGGTCTCATTAGCTGATTTTAGCTATCATTTTTAAGACCTTTGGCTTTCCAATCTATCGAATAAGAGCCTACACGATGAAGGTTATTACAGAAACGCGTCGTCGCGCACTAAATTATATATCTACGTATTTATTAACACATGTGATTTCCTTGAAATCTGAACAGGTAGTAATTGTAATACACATATGTGATTCACTTTTCTATAGTCTAAGCAGAGAGTACATTTCATCAACACATATGATTCAACTGCAATATGTCCAGTCAGTGTAATGGGTATCCAGAATAGATTATTAAAGTCTAACTTTCTGGGAATTCGTGAACTTCTAACAATAGGTGTTCATGGTGTTAGGGGATGTAGATATTGTAGACGAAGGGACTAAGTACCACCATCGGATCCAGGGCAGCGCCTGGTGATACAACGCCCCTCTAAGCTCCTGAGAATTAGCAATGAAACTATGTAAATCGCTATATAACAACAAAAACGTTGTCTTATTTAACAACAAAGGATGGGCAGTCGTTTCCTCCAGAAAAGGAGGCCCCTGTCCTATGAATGCGCACCTGTTGGTACGAATCAAAAATACATATAGCCTCCTTTCATTTAGATCTAATTGTAAAAAGTCTATTGGAGAGAAATATCACTAAAGTTAAGATTAAGAAAATCAAAAATATCAAGATGGTTGTCAATTGTTTCTATACGGCATAAAATACGAATTGAGCTTTGATTTAAATTAGTAGCTGTAGTTTTACATGAAAAAAGTGTTCATTAGTACATCGTTCTGAAAAAATTAATATAATTTGGTTACTGTCTCTTTGCTTATTATGAAAAGAAAGTGTAAGCAGTTGTACACAACGAAGACCAAGACATATGGCTTTGTAAATCCAGGTTTTTAGTTGTGACACACCAACATATGTTCCGGAATTAAAACCGGTATTGTATTTAATAGATTTCTATTAATTGAACTAAAAGAGCAAACCATTGATATTTTGCCAGGTAAATAGTAAATATGATTATGATATAAACAAATAAACACAAAAGTGAACTTAGTATAGGTGTTACTATGTAAATATTGATATTAAGTTTCCAGTTACAATCGTATTAGGAGAAAAAGTTATTTCACTCTATTATAATTTGGATTTATTTTATACAATACATATTAAGTAGTCGCCTCTGAGGTGTAATGGTTACAGTGCTCACCTGAAGTGCGATATATCATGGATGCGACCCCCATTCAGGTGAAGCAAAATACTTTAACATTGGCATTTGTTGCTTCTCCGCTAAGCACGTAGTTCTGTATTAAAGAGTAAGAACAAAGACTAGTCGGTTCGGAATTAATACAATGTGTCCTGGTAGAGCGAGATATCTATATCTGGGCAGTTGCTTTAAGGAGATAGTACTATCAAATTCAAATTAACTTGTTGGTAGAGTAAAACAAATATCTTCGTTATATCAAGACATGTAGACATGTGATTCACTTACAATTTAACCATTCAAGGAGTTTATATACTTAGTTTTTTTTTAAATCAGTGTTCATGTTGTATCTTTACGTAGGGCGCACATTTTGTAGATAAGGTGACTAAAGTCCAGTGCAGCACCCGGACAGACAAAGCTTCCTATGACCTCTGGAGAATGAATTATTGGACTAGGTAAATCGTTATATGGTTGACCATTACGAAATAACAGTTTCTCAAATGACAATGGATCTATCCCTGTTACGTAGGGTTTTGCTTTCCTCTATAACCAACAAGACTTTTAAAGGACTTGATTATATGAGTAACATAGTGGAAGTTTTATGTTGAATCGCAGCACGTACGGGCACTGATAAACTGATAATTAAAATGTTTCTACAAGCAATGACACTCAGAAATCAGTTAGTATAATGGTAAATATGATATATGAATGGCATTGCATGAAGTTTTTGTATCACATAGCTTTGTATTAGAGAGGAGAATATAAATTAACAATGATGAAAACTTAATTTAATTTATTACAAAAAATATTACAAGAAATATCAACTTAATTCGTTTCTTCTTTTTACAAATTATACATTCAATATTTAAATAAAAGTCATAAATTGTTTTGACACAACAAATCCCAAAGGTTTAAACCAATGATGCATATATTTCTGTAACATAAGTAATGCTAATAAACATCTGTACAAATTAGACAGAATATTGTGATCCTACTGGACAGTAAGAAAACATGTAGTGGAAAGTGCTGTGTTAGAAAAACTAGAATGCTATTAATATATGTACCATATACACTTTACACTATTTAACTTAATCGTTGGTCCTCCATCCTTACAATCACCGTTAGTATTCGACCCTAAACAGCGTTGTTGGTCATCCACCCCAGACATCGTCGTTCGCCCTCCAAATCCCAAAAAATGTCGTTAGTACTCAACTACAAGCAACGTATTTAGTCATCAATTCCACTCATCATGGTCGATTCACGACCCCAAACCTCGTTAGTTCTCGACCGACATAAAATATGGTGGCTAGTCCTCGATCCCATATATCGCAGATGGTCCTCGACTCTATGCATCATCGCTAGTCCTCGCTCACAAACAGTGGTAAACTAAATTTAATATAAAGCAATGAAGGGCAAAAAAAAAACCACACAATTTGCCAAAAACAAAATAATAACAAATATGCCTAACGGAGATAAAGGTTTGTTTTACCAATTTTGTTTTTCAGATTTTCAGAAACATCACATAATTTCATGTCAGTACCTAAGTCATCCTACTAGACATGTAATTAACTACACACAATGCACCAGCAGTAGTCTCTGGACATTTAGTACATGCATCATAGCGATAAAAATATTTGTTTCAATAATGACGTCATTGCAGAGAGATATATTTACCAAGTTTATCCAGTCTAGATAGTTTAATGATTAATTCTCGCTTGATCTAAGACTGGATAATTTGATAAATTAAGAAGAATAATATAGTGATGACATAAGAATACTGATCGTGACATCATTTCATATATTGCCATAATATGAATTTCATCATCAATGTACGTTTGTATTTGTGATATCATCTGATGTATTTGTGATATCATCAATTCCTTTCTTCAAATGAACATTTAATCACTATATTTTGGTGAGCATGTTTTGTTAGCTTAAACTATATTATCAAATTGATCGATGAACCTTTTTTTCATAAAGAGAGTATATTTGCTGTTATAAATCTTTGTGAAGTTATCAAATGTCGTTTCATGAATCTTTAAAAGTTTGCATTGGACGTTATCATCATTTACCCTCCCCATCTGTACGGCTTAGCATGAGTCCATTCTCTCTATCCAGTTTTAAGACTTCTGTTCCTTAATTCTTATAATAATATATACTGTCATCTATATCCAATAAAGATCTGCAAAAGCACAACATTTTGATACACAATATAATCAGTATAATTGTCGTAATTATCAAGTTTCAAAGATTTATGGGAGACGAAGAATTGTACATGCATATTTTAGTTTCGAGGTAATTTTGTTAACACACTAACGTACAACTCTACAATGTGGTAAATTGGAAACTAAGCCACACGATGCATGCATGCACCTTAGAGTTAAGTGGTGAGGCTACTTTCGGTAATATTTCGATTATATCGTTGCGGTTAGTTGTATTGGTGGAGGAAACCAGAGTACCCTGAGAAAACCATCGACATGTTGCAAGAAACTGACAGACTTTATCACATAATGTTGTATCAAGTTCACTGCGCCTTTAGTGGTGATGTACACTAGTTGCATATGTAGTTGTAAATCCTACTACCCTGCGATCATCACCACAACGACCTTAACATGTACTCCATAAATATTCAGAGCCACATTACTCTATACAAACGAAAAAAGACCACAATGCCGAAAGAATTCTAAAATTAAATATCAAAACCATTGAGGGAGGAAAAATCAATGGCACTTACACACAACTATACACTTTCCTTGCTTTGCACATGCATGGCTAAACTAGTTTTATGGGTCCAAACTCTTAGTGAAATGATGCGGTCATACAAGTGCTTTCTACGTGTAAATAAAATACTAAACGTCACATATAGCTACATGAACAGCGGTATATGCATAATACATGATTGGTTGTGTCAGAGTTTTAAAATATTCTTAACCACGTGCACTATATAGAATACAATAAAATGCATTAGAATTGGTTCAATGTGTGGTCGGGTCAAATCGAAGACTATGAAATCGGTTTGTGTTGCTTCTCCGCTAGTACGCATTAAGGAGTAAAACGAAAGATTGGATGACACTGAATCAGAATAATGTGTTACAATGAAGCGACATGATTAGCCGGGCTGTTATTTCAGTGAGCTAGCATAATAAGAATCAAACTAAGCGTGTTGGTCTAGTACACAGCGGACATCACCATCATCTCATTGAAATGTAACATGTTCTAGTCATGAAATAGTTGAAAGAAAGTGATTACTTGGCGTTAAGACTCACTCACTCACTCACTCACTCACTCACTCCATATATGTTCTAATCATTACAACAACTCACTGTATATAACATAATAGAAGCTATGAAGATGGGTTCTGTCTGTGTTTTTAATGCTGAGTTTTTACCATCTTTTTCATTTGATTTATCTATAAATATATATTTCATTAAATCATAAATCCATAGTTTTAACATACGAGTACATTTAGTATTCATTGAAAACAGTTAATGTGTTTTTTTCATATTTCTTCATTCTATTTCACTTTGATTTCACAAGTGTTTCTCTTTCTGTCCCGTATTTGCAATGTTCGTTATAGTTTTAAGTTTGTACCAAATATATTTTTATCATCCTCGTTGAAGTTAATCGTTGTTGACGTTTCAATGTTATATTTAAATACATATTGTTGAAGCCATACATACAATATATAAACAACATCACAGTTCGCTAATGTCGTTCAGACTGTTTTTGATCAAGTTTTCTAGTTTTTCGAGCCAAGGCAAACAATTAAGGGCAACTGATTG
The DNA here is from genome assembly GCA_002080005.1 of Gigantidas platifrons. NCBI lineage: Eukaryota > Metazoa > Mollusca > Bivalvia > Mytilida > Modiolidae > Gigantidas > Gigantidas platifrons. The sequence continues at coordinate 328,972 of MJUT01033248.1, forward strand.
TAGTAAAGTCGTTAATCTATACTTTTAGCCTATTGCATACGTGTTTCAAGCGGATGTTAATTCATATTCACTTAAATGATGCTATTAAGATTTAAATGTTACAGAATCACATATTGTATTAAACATATCAAACACACATACTATATTTGTTTATATGCTAAGGTGTAATCTTTATACTCTATGTCTGTACACGTGCATCATTCAGAAGAAACACTGTTGATTATACACGATTAGCGTTTAATGTGTCGTAATCACAACCTATCCTAATCAACAAGTGTAAAACGACAGGTGGCACTAGTGGTACAGGAACTGTTGACCATTCCGGGGCACCTGTGTTAGTTCCCAGCTTTCATGGGTTCGTGTTGCTCGATCGTTTGTTTTCTGTGTAATGTTTTGTAGATCATATTTTGTCCCTTTATGCTTTTTCTTTTCGACAATTGTATTATCTGTCCTTCTTCGATTTACGGCTTCTGGCTAATCCTTTGGTATCTTTAAACGTTTCTTTAAATATGTTAATGATTGGTTATTTTAATATGCTATGTATATGAATGGAATACTGTCAGTAATAATTTGTCATACCTTTATACTGTGAAAATGGTACTTTTCTGTCTGAAAAATATGACAAAGATACGTTTTTATGCGTTTACTATAAAACGAAACAAGTTCTATGTACCAATATATTATTTGAACTGTTATTATTAATACCAATATTAGTATTTGCTTGATCTCTTATTATTGAGCGCCACAATATAGCTGAAATATTGCAATAGTTCGTCTTTAACACCAATCAATCAATATAATAAACACTTGCTTTGACATTTTGTTAAACATCATATTAATGCCGAACTCAATAACGAATTTTTGTATTTGTTTATTGATAAAAGCTTCCCCTGACTCGTGTATGACCTTAGTGGTGAAGCAATCATTAACAAAACACGTCCATTGTCTCAGGTAACACATGATTTCAGTACATGTTTGTTTGTTTGTTTCTGATTTTTTAAATGTTTTTTTCATTGATTTATTTGTTCATGACATCCAAGTAAATTGAGTACAACAATAGGATAAAAAGAATAATGTCCAAAAGTTTGAGATACCAAAGTGGTACTCAGAAGGCGCAAATCGATGAAAGACAGGCAACACAAAAGGAAAAACAATGATCTACAAACCACTACACATAAAACGGAAGATTGAGCAAAAGGAATCCAACAAAATCCGTGTATGAACTCGTGTCTCCAGAAAGGTTAGCAGTTCCTGCTCCACTGGTGACACCAGTCGTGTTACTGCTAAAGGGCAAGAACATAATCCGATATGGAAATCGCACTGGACACCAGTATGTGCAATTAATATAAATAAAACATGAACAATCGTACAAAGGAAATGGGAGAAATGACGAACGGAACATCATTTTGTACGTGGAAATCGCAGTAAGACAATGACTGTTCATTACCCTGTTTTGATACAGGTGATTTATAAACATGCGTCAATAAATTGTCAAAGATATGTTTATTATTACCTCCTGTGTTTGCTTCTGGTAGAAATTTTCTGTTCCGTACTAAATTGGCATTATCTCCAGATTCTATAACTGAAATATACAATACATAGGAAATAATTCCATTTGTAATTAATGCTAAGTTAATAAATAAATACTCTTACAAATATCATCAATTATGTCATGTGTACGCGAAAAAAAAATACAATTCAAACATATTGGTACTAATGAGTGCTTTCAGAAAGTTACACCCCTTTGAGTCCAAGTCAAACGCCATTGAATGGTGAGTACCAACTCCCAATATCATGATAGATATACATTTTTAACAACGGTATAACTGAAATATTGTTGAAAGTGGCGTTAAACAACTTAAACATAATCCTAACATTTTTTAGCATACAGATTATATAAGGTATTTACATACCAATTAAAGACAATTTACCTACAATGAAATAACAAGCTTTAGCAATTTACATGTACTATATTTTAATTTTACCTGCATTTAGCATTTACTACATTTAAGTGACTTTTTCCAATTATTTGTAGCACAAAATAAGACTATTTAGTAATGTACTACATACCTACAGTATCACCCTTTTCTCCTTTATCACCTTTGACCCCTTTCTGACCTATATAGCCATTTGTGCCAGTAAAACCACGATAACCAATGCCTGTTGAAAGGTAAGAGATAAAATATAGGTAGGCTAAAACTGTCATCAATATTTATATATAAAATGTGAAATCATAGAAAGTTAAAAACTGTTTTCTCTTATTTTATATATTGTAATTGACGAAGTAAGAACATATGAGATGTATGGCTAGCAACATCAGTTTCATTTCATGTGTATATACTTTTATCTATAGCGATATATGTGTTGACATGTGTAGAACAGACGATGATTACACTTACTAAACACGTGAGAGAAACCGAAGGGGCAATCAAGAATGGACAATCTAGAGAAACAAGACACCGGACGAAGACAAACAAAACGAAAGTCTTCAAGTGTTTAGTTGCTTGTTGTGATGTACCTACGGATTTGTTTTGTTTTGTTTTCCGGGTGGGGTGGGGGAGGGGGGGGCAAAATTTATTAATGTTATTTGAATCATTTTCTCAAATTGATGTCCAACAAGACTTCCATATCACTCGATGTTCGTGTCATTCATCAGTAGCACGACAGGAACCACTTGATTCAGCGGGATTCGTAATTCCTAATAATACAAAAACTATCATTAACACTTTCTGATTTCCTCTGTGATATGTGTTTTATAAGTTGTCCTTCAAATATACATACCTGGATTACCTTTTAGCCCTTGGTCACCTGAAATTTGTTATCAAAATTCAAAATTTAACTTTAAAGCATATATATATTAACCAATGGCAATAATTATATCGAAATGAGATGTATCTCATAACGTCAAACTAAATGTGTGGTACTATTAGCTAATGTGTATTTGTGATATTTAGTCTTATATAAAGATTACATATGGCTGTCATGAATATTATCTGAAATTATTTTATGCTGTAAAAAATTCAACATTACACTTAGATGACTTTTATTTCATTATTAAGACAGCGTTTGGAATATGAAAGCTAAAATATAACCCACCAACTACCAACTTCACGCCAGGTACATAGCAGCATTACTACAATAAGCTCTTCCGTGAATGTCACTTAAACACATATCAAAAGAAGGAAAACCACAAGATCACCACTGAAGTTAAATGACATGTGATCACAGATAAAACAAATGGTAACTATAGTTCATTAACAGTTTCGAAATTATGATAAAATCACACAACAATATTTCACGCAATTTGACATTTCCTTTAAATCTACGACTTCATTATTAGAAAATATCAAGATATTTTATTAGACCAGCGCCTCAAGATCAGAAAAAAATCTGCATTTATTGAAATATACATTCTGTTCAGAACACACACACAAGCTATACTACTGTGGCTAATTTAACACGGAATTTATTCAGATCATTAAAATTATAGCAGGGCTTTCACTTAATTTTGGATCATACAGCTTTGTTATAATGTGGTGCTGACATCGACTGAATTATCTTAGGTAAGACTGTGAAATGTAGAACAGCAATAAAACCGCTGTTCCTTTACCATTTCTTCCACTTTTAGGCATATAAAACTGGCTTAACCTCGCCACATTGTATTGAAATGCCTGTACCAAGCCAGTAAAGTGAGTGGTCTTGTATTAGGGTTTTTAGGGGTAACAATTTTGATATTTGATTTTTTATTTGTCCCGACAGTGTGATTTTTTTCCTTCATTTTATTAACAATATACATTTGGCGATTTCAAAGAAGGATGATGTGGTATCACATCCTCTAGCAGTATGAACAGCTGGTATGCTATCACAGACAGAGCATAGCTTACCTTTATCTCCTTTATAACCAGTGAAGCCTAATTGCCCTCTGTGTCCCTTATCTCCTTTCTCACCTCTAGCACCTAAAACGGAATATGTTTTGCATTTCAAAAGCTGGTATATGCTCTATGTTCATACGGAGATAACACAATATGCTTTTTTTTTAAAGTAGAAATAATAGTCAATTAATTTGCAGGATATAAAGAACGGTTCCTAGTGGTACGTTGAATTCATCACGTTGAAAGCATTACGGACACCATACTGACTTGGTTAACCGCTACAGAATATCTGTGGCACAAATGACTATATATATGTTCCTTTTCTTGTCATCTCAATCCCACCCTTTCATCATTCATGACATCACAGAGTTTGTAATAAGAGTAACACGACGGATGCCATAGGATAATCAGGATTTGCTTACCCTTCTGGAGCACAGGATTTTACTAATAGTTTTTTTTAGCTTAATTTTTAGTTGTATGTATAGTGTTTTATAGATCATTCTTTGTCCCATTTTTGACATTGTGTTGTTTTTCGTTTGCGATTAACGGCTTCTGATTACCTCTATGCTGTCCTCAAACCTTGAAATACATAGTTTTGCTACTTGTTTCTATTCAAAATAGGAAATGCTGATCAAAACTGAGAATCAAATGAAAATCCAGTGACAATTGTAAGTATTATTACATTGATAAATTTAACTTACAGCTGCAGTTGGCATTAATCGAACCACGATCGCCCTTTTCACCTTTTGTTCCCGGGGGTCCTTGTGGTCCAACAAGGCCTTGCGGCCCCTGTTGGCCCTGCAAACCATCGTTTCCTCTACGTCCTCGCTTCCCAGGAGGGCCAGAACTTCCAACTGGTCCACGGTCTCCTGGAAAAATAGCGAATTATGATGAATAATGTTCATAAACTGTCACAATTATAGATAAGACATCGCTTCTCTTAAACTCAAGAGGAATATTTTACACTGTATAAATCCTAATCAAAACATAGGGACTCTAAGCAATAGCTATGATCATCTTTACTGGCTGTTACATGCTCTCGGGTTATTTCTGATCACATTACAAGCTAACGTACATTTTGTAGATCGGAATGGGGAAAGAGTATCGCACATACTAATCATTTCCATCATTTACATGTGTATGTATGCATATTGCACCACACACATTATTCATTGTATATGAGAGATATGAACCAGAAATACAAATATAGCAAGTCTAAAACAATATATTCTAAACCGGAAACGATTTAAATACTTTCTATAACAATGTGATATACACATTAAACACAGTATGTCACTTTTAAATTATGTATTTAATGAATATACCTGGTGGTCCTCTTGTACCTCGTAAACCAGTGGCACCAACAACACCTCTCTCTCCTTTGTCACCAGGATCTCCCCTAGGACCTGTCAATAAATATATTTGATGAATTCTGTTATATTGCGACAACAATGGTATATAGTAATTGTAAAGCATATAAACGGTTGAATGATGCGAATAGTTAACTTTACTTGTGGAATTTGTAGACTAAATAATGAAGCGTCACATGGTCCAAAACGTTACAGTACAATTTGCCAATGAGTTTAAAAAAATCGGCAATACTCTTGAGGTTTTTCCCCTTTTAACTGAACTTCATTCATCTTAACATCACTTATTTTCCTACAGACATCAATATTATTTAGGGGCCCGGTTGGCTCAATGAGTTAGGTACTTGGATTACCTAACAACTCATACAAGTCTATCACCAATACGGTGTAAATTACAAAAAGGGTGCACTCGAATCGCAGCCGCAATTGATAAAGTTTACCAGTTGCTTGCCCATAGGTGTGGATCTCCCCGGGTACTCCGGCTTCCTCCACCTCTAAACCTGGTCGCCATGATATAGCTGAAATATTGCTAAAAATGGCGCTAAGCACAATAAATCAAATCAAATCAATATTATTTCTGTGGAATATTTGTTTTGTCTAATTGCATCAACATTTTAAGTTCATGATTTCTCCATTAGCAAAACCGAAACAGAAAACAAAAAGGATTTGAAATATCATATATAATTTACAATAAGATTGATATATGCAACAGATCTAGACAAACTAAAGTTACCAGATATTTAGGTACTAAATAAATAAGTTGTATTATCGGTCATTTATCACACCACCGATCTATATTGAATCTAATCGTTCGGAGAGCACAATGTTCATTAAATCATCGGCATCCCCAATGGGAACATTGTTGAAAAGCGTTATGTCTCTTGTGTAGATATAAAGTGAGATGACATTGGTAATTATATTATGGATCATAGTTATTGCTTCCTTATTGTACATTACGATGGCCTTGTATACTACATTACATATGCGTAAAACCGTAATACATTGGATCTCTCTTGTAGACCAGAACAATGGTAATGCATATGACAACTTTTTCGTCAAGAAAAACAATATATTATGTAAAACGTTCAGGTTCATTACTCATAATAGGTTTTTCAAAAACCGTTGCACAACCAGTTATATGCGACTCTCTAAAATTTACAAACTTAGACGACCACACCGCTTCCTTAAGAGGGGGTGTTAGATCATGCATATACATATGTGCTAAGGCTATATGTTTAGTACCTGATTTCATGATTGTCCAATTGGAACTGTTATGGCGGTATTATTTGTTTATTATTTCACTCTATGGGGACTGAGGATTAAAATATACAGCAATATCCCAGACAAACATATGTAAAATATCACTAATCAATTAATTGACAATATGTTGATTTATAGATTGAACACATATTTAACGCCACTTGTTTGTCTGTATTGGGCATCAACATACACATGCATATTACCGGTAGGTACATAATATACAATACAGGTCTAGTTGGTGATATATCTCGTTGTAAACTCAGAAAAAGCTTTGCTTTAAATGGTGGTTTGTCATACCATATATTTAATGATAGATAAATTTATAACCAGGATAGCCAAATCTATTTCGCTCAGTAACTGCTAAATAAAATTGCTGTTATCATGACCAGTAATTAAATAAAGATGTATTGTGTTGTGGTTTTCATTTTTATATAGAATAAGACAGTGTGCCATCCGATAACATCCTTGCATCTTTATTTCACTCTGCTATGTACAAAGAACAATGGCGTTCCCATTAGACACATTTGATGTACAGTAAGCCGTGCTATGTTTTTCTTGGTAATGATCGTCATCATATCATCATTAAAGAAAATAACAACATAAAGTCACGCCAAAAACTAATGTAAAGTAATAATAGATCCCCATATAAAAGAATTATACTTCCTGTGGTATTCGTGCTTTTGAACATTGAATTAAAATCTATCATCGGTTATTCACACACCTCATACTAAGTTTCCTAGAGATCTATGAATTCAAACGAGAACTGTATTGTATTCTTTGTCGTACATGATGATTAACGTAATTTATACTTTTAAAACTTTGGAACAGACAATATTATGTAAGACACATCTATTAAATATATTGTTGATTAACACGACGGATGCCACTAGTGGAGCAGGAACTGCTTACCCTTCCGGAGCACGTGAGTTCATCCCCTGTTTTTAGTGGGGTTCGTATTACTCGATCTTTAGTTTTATATGTATTGTTTTGTAGATCGTTGTGTTTGTCCTTTTCTGTTCTTCTTTGATTTACTGATTCTGATTACCCCTTTGATATCTTTGATTTACTGATTCTGATTACCCCTTTGGTATCTTTGATTTACTGATTCTGATTACCCCTTTGGTATCTTCAAACTCTTCTTATATTGTAGTCAAATTATTGATATGGACCACAAACCACCATTATTGATCTATAGACTTTCTTGTGTACATTTTTGTGTATACTGTAATATGTATGTATAGACGGAACACCAATAGTTCTGCCGACTTTCATGTGCACACCATTGCCTCTACACAATCGCAATGAACTTTACATAGTATAATATTACTAGGATATGTGTATATAATGTAAAACAGTTCATTTATTGATTATTCAGAAATATAATTGATTGATTGATTAGTGTTTAACGCCAACATTAGCTGTATTTCAGCCATATCGTGGCGTTATTCAGAAAAATATGTAGCCTTAGATTCAGGAATATATATAACCTTAGATTGCAGACAATAATAATAACCTTTATCTCCTTTAAAGCCAGGAAATCCCAATAATCCTTGGTGTCCTCTTTCACCTCTGTCACCCTTTGTGCCATTGAAACCTTTATAATATATGAATTAATTATCTCATTTCGTATTTCATGAAAAATTCCAGGAAAAAAAAACTTTTAAGACACCTGTCTCAACTTTGTTAAACATTCTGTATTTATAACACCAGAACCATTTGTGAAATTGAATAATGATAGTTATGCCGCATTTACCAGTATAATTCGTAATAGAATAATTTGAATAGGGACTAACTCCTACAGGTTATGGTATGATTGTGGATTAAAGTCTGAAACATTTTAGCACATTTGATTTTAATATTTCAAGTGTATTTCTTTGATTATATGATGTCGTTTATCCAGTAAAAATGTGCCTTATTACATCTTCAAACGTTAATATTACTATAAGTATATGAATATTTGTAAAAAAGGATTCAAAAGCAAAAACTGAAGAGATCTGAAAGATATGCTGTTCGTCATGAATGTATTTACTGTAACATGCTACTGCTGTCACGTAGACGGATTAATATCTAACATCGATATACTTTAGTTTAACCATGGATTCTGATTTACCAGTTTTACCATTAGTTGTTCATTACATAGTCTTTCTTTGATTTCATTAATGAGGTTTTACTGTAATATTTCCATTGCGGAAGAAACGATAAGAGAAAATTATCAAGGAACACAAATAAAAAACAACAACAAAGCAGGGTATCTGAAGATTTTGATGACGGAAATCTTATATCTTTGTTGTTATATATGTATTTGTGTTCTCTTTAAGAGATTTGTAATTACCTGGCAAACCTGGTTTCCCGGGCGGTCCTGGTGGACCCGGAGGTCCTCTGGGTTCCACTAATCTCTTTGCTCTTGCATAAAACTGATATTGATTATCTATTGCTTAAAGACAGAATAATAGCTGATGATTAAATCATGATTTCAGCAACACTTAAAGAAAATAGAGGTGTAAAGTGACAAAAAGACGAAAAATACACCAGTACCAGTTAATTCATTTTGGTTTTATTGAATGATTTAACTTTCAATCAATCATTTCGAATAAACCAATATCATCAAGTATGAATATTTCGTATTATTATAATTGTTAATAGTCGCAGCCTGTGTTTATCCAATGCTAAGGAAAAAAAACTCAGAATAAGTTTTATAGAGGAAATATAACACATTACAACACTGATATCATGAGATGTAGTTATTATTGAAATTCACAGCTTATTCTAAATAATTCAATCATTCTTATAACTAAGGTTCCTCTCTCTTAGGAATATGCAACCTTAGCCTATTTTATATCTCCTTTATATCTTTCAGTTTCATGCTTCCCTAGACGTTTGAATTATTTAACTTTCCAATCTCTTTAAAACTAATGTTTTAGCACAATATTATTCAAGAGCATCGTCACGTCTTGAGCTGTGGTTAGTTAATACGTACCAGATGTCTGTTTCTTGCATGCATTGGACAAGGCTGTACATTGTTTTATAAAACCAGAGGTCTGAAAAAAAATCAGATTACAATAAACCATCAGTTAGATTTTAAGGCACGTTAATTGGTATACATTCTACACCATCCTTAATTACGTTCTCTCTAGTTGGGATAAAACAATGCTATAAATATCAACTTTGTGTTAAACATTGATTTTATATATTAATACTTGATGGTATCTTTCATGAAGAATTTTCTCTTCCCATGCCACTATTTATTTCTTGGAGAAGATAATATTTTCTATTCCCACGCCTCTAATCCTGTCTTGGAGAAGATCATATTTTCTATTCACACGCCTCTAATCCTGTCTTGGAGAAGATCATATTTTCTATTCCCACGCCTCTAATCCTGTCTTGGAGAAGATCATATTTTCTATTCCCACGCCTCTAATCCTGTCTTGGAGAAGATCATATTTTCTATTCCCACGCCTCTAATCCTGTCTTG
>MJUT01033248.1:339174-353473 GCA_002080005.1 Gigantidas platifrons
TTTCTATTCCCACGCCTCTAATCCTGTCTTGGAGAAGATACTATTTTCTATTCCCACGCCTCTAATCCTGTCTTGAAAAATATAATATGTTCTTTTCCCTTGTCTCTATTTTTGTCTTGAAGAGAATAATACTTGTACCTTCTATTCCCACGCCTCTAATTCTTTCTTGAAAAGTAGAATATTTCCCTTTCCCTTGCCTCTATTTTTGACTTAAATACTTATCAAAAGTACAATTATTGAAGTAATTATTAAAAAAAAAAATCAGGTTAAAAAATAACATAGTACATGCAATGCCAGAATCCAATGTAAATCTATTTTGTACGGGCACACTATGTAGTGGTAGCAATATTGTTTATATTGCTCTTCAAATCTAGATATAATCACAAATACATTTACAATAAAAGTCTTCACAGATTCGTTTTAATTAAAACCCATCACACTGTCATATAAATCAAAACAATACCATGAACAATACAAAATCAGGGTCATTAAATTTTCCTAGCAACACACTAGGAGCTAATAAAATATTGTTTTTATTGATTTAGGCTCACAATATTTCGGCTCTCTGGAAAATATATCTCGTAGAGAGTTGTTGATAATGTGAAGGTCACCAGCTAAGGCATTGCAAGTCGGAGTATATATGAATGGGGAACTTGCAAAGGTGCAACCAGGAGGCATAAACTTGAAGTCGTCAATATTGAGATCCTGCTTCACGTTCTTGTAGTTGAATATTATGGCGGTAATTGGTGTGGTATAATTACACGATATTATAGGTATGGACTGATCTATAAAATATAGCGGAATTGTAGATTTGACTGATTTGTGATGAAGTATATTGAATAAGCTAATGGTATCAAAACATTTGTTGGCAAACAAAAGTTTAATAAGAAACATTTGTCTATTTCTTCTTTCTTAATAACAGCAGGCTTGAAAAGTCTATTTCGGGCAATATATAAGACGATTGCTGTAAGCTTGTATCCATTTGAATTCGGATTAGTAATGCGGTTTTCCAAACATAAGTTGTACATGAAATGTAGTTTTGAAAGTGGTAGTGAAAATAGTTTCGAGCGAATGTGATGCATACCCAATGGTTTCTGTATAAATGGTAGAAGGTCTGACATATAGTGAAACATCATAAAGTATATTGGGATGTCTATTCACGATGATCATGCTTCGCTTACACTGCGGAGCGGAATTGAAAATATCCATCTGTTTTCTGTGTTTTGCGGATAAGTATAATGCCCCTTTTCTTTTGGAAATTGCATTATCTTTCCTTATTTGATTTACTGCTACTAATTACGCCTTTGGTAACTTTAAACTTTCGTATTTTTTCTCTGTTGAAATGTAAATAAAAGATTTGAACTGAACATGTCTTATTGTGTCTCAGAGCCCCTGTATAAATTTCATGAAAACCAATACTACTCGAAAAAAGGAGTGCACAATTCATAGCCATTGAAAAACACAGCATATATGTCATCAAAATCCAACATTTAAACATGTCATTATGGGTTTCATTGTTCCGTGAATCAGTGCGCAGTCTTACAAAGTCAGATTTGTTTCCCCCATAAAAGTAAAAGCATATAGCTGTGTGCATAAGTAGGCATTATTCAGACCAGCCTAGCTTAATTGAATATATGTAGCTGAAGGTGTGCTGAATGAGATATGCGGATGAGATCCAACATAACCTGAAAACTAAGTACATGTAATTATTTGAAGTAAACTTTATGTCGTTATTTCAGCTTCTATTGTCAATTTGTCTGCATCTGGTCTGGTGAAAGCAGACGCCATCTTGTTTAATAATATAAGTTAAACAAAGTAAATAAGCTTGAACATAGACTTTGAGGAGACCTAATTAATGTTGGCTAGAATCAGACTGTATCAAACATACTCCTGTTATAGTAATACATCGAATGCAGATAAACAGCATCATGTGTGCATCGACCGTGACTGCTCAAAAGCATAGTATTAGTGTACCATATATATTCCTAAAGTAAAGGATGGGCGTTGATATCTCAAAGTGAATTTCGTGAGTAAATGTCATTATTTACATGAATTATGTCATTTGATCACACACACACAAACAGCATCTATTAAAAATAATGCAGACAAAACATCAAAATCCGAAAAATGTAAAGTAAATAAAAGGTTAAATCCCTACATATACACTACACTGTTCGTAAACATTTATAAGCTACATATTATAATTGCTCACAGACTACATTCCTTGTGTTCTGAAATAAGAACTCTTTTATATTGTTAATAAAACAAATACGGATCTTATTTTACAGATGTGTGTACTAGTTTATAATTGGTTATTCCTAGACTTCACAAGGGCAACACTTTTGTACCTTGTTATGATTTGTAGGATGTCGTGTTTCCGAACATTGTTCTTTTGACCTTTATTTACTTCGAATTTGCATCTTATGATCGATTTTGACTGCGTTTGTCATATACAAACTTGAGTTGTATACAATTAATGTGTTGTGTAATATTAATTCATTAAATTTTATTCAAATACTGTAACACAATGTAAACATTTTCAGTGCGAATCATTAAAAAATGACACAACTGTTATTTGTAAACGGAAAACATAATATAACCACAATATATCTGTGTCCTTTGATCTTATTCCATTTTATTAAAAAAAATGATATTCCACAACAATAATAGTTAAGGTATCTCTCGTTTATACCCAAGGCCTAAAACGAATAATTTTTAATAATAAACTGTATTATTATTTTACATTTCTTTTTCTATGTTACGACACAGTAGATAACTATCTATTGTCATGTCAACTGTGATTGGTTCTGTCTGTTTGATGTATCTTATTCTTGATTAAACTGATCCCCTAGATAAAAACATTTACTCTAAACACTGTGATAATAACGGTTATATAACACTCACAAATCTTCACGAATATATATTTGACTTACACAATGGAATTAATTTTACATCAAGTACCGATTAATTAGAACAAACAGTCTCCAAAGGTTAAATTCAAAGTCCAAAATCAAAGACTCATTTTAATGCAAAAATACATAAAACACATCTTTCACAACTAGATAGAGGACAATAACATGTTTTGGCTCTCTTACATGATAACTTATTGTTTAATTGACAATAGTTTAAAGTCATGTGACGAGTATTTCAGCTATCCATGAGGTAAACAAGTCACAAAAATAGTAACACGTGGTGCTTGTAAGGGCCTATTTGTATATGGCTATATCGAATGTCACGAGAAATGGAAACTAAAATGGAGCTGGAGAATGGTATCTTGAAAATGTTCATCAATGACAACTGTTATCAGACTTACTCTTTAGTAACTTCTAATATGTTACTCGTGTACGTGCAAGGGGTTCTTCTGAATTACCCATACACGAGACCCTCACTCACGCCCCTTTCTAAGAGTGAAAGATTTATTTGATTCGTTCACAAAAACTAACCTACGCCACTTTCGGAGGTCTTATTCCGCACATCGGAGAGACTAGTTTTCTTTGTATTGTTTTGTAGATCATTGTTTATGGTTTTTCTACTGTGCTATCTGTCCTTTGATTTATGTCTTTTGATTATCCCATTGGTATCTTCAAACTTGTCTTTCTATGTGTAGATTACATCACTCGTTTTCTTACTGTATTTTGTGTTTACCAAATGTAGTTGTTTTGATTTGGTCATTTTTACAATTGTCTCTACACTGTCAATTAGATGGATGCAGGCAATAAGATTATTTTGTTCTTGTAGTAAATTATTTACGCACAAACATCACTGACAACGTAACGGTAATTGCATTTTACAGAGTAGACACGTTAATTCACTTACAGATTATTTTCAATAAATCAAATTTCTCATGAATACTGAATATCTGATGGTGTTTATTTTTGTAAATCATCTGAATATCGAAATGTAACAAGCATCTTTGTTAAACCACATGTAATGCAAGGATAAAGCTTCCCCATGTTGTCAATGTCTAAAGTAGTTAAATATGAAATGTATAAACATGATGGATCTAGTTTTAGCAGTAAATTGTGTTATTATTTCTTTTGTCCGTTTGCTACTAGAGTTTTACAATAGGAACATTCATCATAATTATGCTCATTTACAGACATGAATTAATAGTTGATTGCAAAGAACAATTTAATAAGGCATTTCCCGTCTTTTAAGAAATCGAATTTCCTATAACAAGTCAACATGATTGGTGTATTTACTTTCAAAGAATACAATATAGTTTAATTTTAAAATTAGAAAAAGCGTAGATATCTAATTTAGTGCACACGACGCGTTTCTGGAATAACCTTCATTATAAATTGAGATCTGTACTGTGAATCGTTTTATGTTTTACGGAACAAATTATTTCCTTTTTATCGAGTATCATATATATCGTTATACAAAGCGTCAAGAACACAACACCATACAATTAAATACATGAAACTCTCTATAATTATATCCTTTGTCTGTATATTTTTGATTCCATCGTTTTTTGGTACTATACCTGTAGTTTACGTGAGAATGTTGTGGAAGCACTTTTGAACTGTTCAAAGAGTGTTGTATTTTTTGTTTTTCATTTTAATACTGACTGGTTATTTTGTCTTGGACACGGTCATGGCTTCCGTCAAAACTTAACTTTGGATAGAACCATATAGCTGCTTTATAAAAATGTCAGAGAAAACCGAAAGACAATAAAAAATGGATAATCCAGAAAACATTGAAGATAAAACACGGTGAAGAACAACAAAGCAAATTACACAATTCAGAAAAATAAAAAGATGAGCAACACTAATCCCACAAAAAAAAACGACCTCGCTAAAGGTAAGTCCCTACGTGCTGAATATCACAACTAAAGTATGCAATTAACCAGTCATTGAACTGCTGAGAGTCCACACCTACGCTTGTGAAGAATTCACTTTGCCATTGTATTGTCTGTCATTCTTCGAATTACAGCTTCTGATTACCCCTTTTATACCCCGCTCCACCGGAGGGGGTTATACTGTTTTACCTCTGTCCGTCCATCCTTCCGTCCTTCTGTCCGTCCAAGATAGTTTTCGTCGCATTTTTCTCAGCAACTATTGATGGCAGAAATCTGAAATTTGGTCACAAGCTTCATATAGGTACCCCATATCGTGGGAAGCGTTTTTGACCCGTCAGATTCCTACTTCCTGTTTGCCGACATGGTTGGTTTTTATACACATTGAACATATATGCGGGGGTATCATAAGTGAGCATTATCTCACAGTTCATCTTGTTGCATCTTCAAATTATTCTTAATGATATAGATAATATAAATTTCAAACATTAATGAAGCTAGCAAAAGCGATTGACTATTGCTTGGTCTCCTCTTTGCTTATGAAGTCCGGTCAACGGTAAGAAGCCCCCAGAACTTGAAATCTACAAACACTTTGTACGTACGTATTTGCAATTTCAACTAACACACGATTAGCATAATATATATATATTGGTGATAGGTTGGTTTCAAATATAGTCTTCATGTCGTCAAATAAACCGAAATGACTTTCTCCCAATAGCAAAGGAGGCGTCAAATATAAATAATGAAGCAATGAATCCATCAATAATCTTTTAATTATTATCCATTGTATTGTAATCATGACATATCTGTTTATCTAAGGGATTTGGGGTTTTGATATTAATCAGCTAAATATATAAATAAACCTTTTGACCTTATATCATGAATGTCAAACCACTACAAGTTTAGCCATATAACATTACAAAAGATTACTTGCCATTAGTAATACTATATGTGTGTGTGGTGCATCAATCTATTAAGTATTAATATGTAAAAATAATCCCGAATGTATTCACCTTCCTCTGCCCTGATAGTGCTGGAACATTTAATCTCTTCTGGACAAAATATAGAGAAAATGTCGAATATTGAAAAAAAATGTTTTTAGAAATGTTTGTGTCTGAACATTATATAGAGAAAGTTTCGTATTGTAAATGTTTTCATAAATGTTCGATTAAAGCTGATAAATTTTGTGCCATTCTCTGAAAGTAATATAAACGAACATTGATATAATTTGAAACCAAATTACCCTTTTTTTTACTCAGTGCTGTAGAGTGCACTATCAATCTATATCTATATCTATATAACTATAGATTCAATAACTAACGTAGGGTTAATGGCTGGTCACACCAAGCGACTCTAATGATAATATTAGTGTTAAAGTGTATGGTACTGCTATATTTTTATTTATTAATCTGTCAGCAGTCAATTTCATTAATTTATAATAATATATGGCGGAGGATGATAATGGACATTATTATACAGCCACAGGAAAATTAAATCTAGACAAGAGACAGCTATATAATTGATCTCTCCCAGTGGATTAATAGCATCATAGATACATTGTTCAGGCAAAATATGTATATTATTAGGACTGAAACGGAAATCTTCATGCTAACACATATTTCGTCCCTGAATTATATGCGATTCGAACCCGTATCGTTGATTAACTATAGAATCAAATCTCGAGCATTAGGTTCGCCATGTATTGTTCCCCTTTGTACCATCAGCTATGCATAATATATACCTTCACGAGTTTTATACATGTATCCTTATATATTTCGAGACATTACTGATACAACATAAATTCAAAACAGTTATGCAATAAATATGTGGCGTAGTGTGCATTACGCGTTTCTGAAATAACATCAGGTACGCTGAAAGCGAAACCATCATCCTACGTGATATAGTATTATATATGTAGGTTTGACATTGACACCGAGCTGTGTTAAGATTCACTGTTTATCATAACCTGTATGTTATTCAAGCCAACCGTACATAGTGAATGTGCGTTCAATAAATAATTTCGTTTAGTAATAAGCTAATCGAAACCTCGTCATTAAATTGTAGAAACATCGATTCATGATAGATTATTGACTCAAGGCAACAACAAATGCATTTATAATTAAAACAAAGTATTTCAAGAGACGGTATTGAGAATATCATGAAATACATAAAATCTGCAGCGTTGCTTATGATTTTTCTTACCATTCTGAAATGAAATGCTTGTTCCCGATTGGAAAATATTAATGATGTCGTGACATGTACATATACCAGAGGCAGGGACTGCTTACATTTCGCTGGTACCTGGTTTCACCACCGGGTTTTTATTTGGGGGAGCATCTTTTTAGTTTTCTGTGTTTTGTTTGTCTTCGTCCTATCTTATGTACCCAATGTTGCCAGTGTCTCTGAATTGTGCATTCTTGTTTGTCCTGTCGGTTTTCTCTGACATTTATTTACAAAAACAAAAAGCAAAAACCGATTGACTAATCAGACCATGGGATGTAAAGCATACAAAGGAACTGGAGATATCTGTCATGTATATCATGTATTGACCATGATATGCAAGTTACCGCTATAGCATGCAATATTATACTTTAGGTATGGTCATCTTCTATTTGACTTTGTTTTTATCAAGATGGTCCATTATATCTTATTTCAGATTGTCGATTGTTCACTATAATGTAAACTTCCGGATTCCATTCCGAGTTTTTCTTAAGCTAAGAATGTAATGATTGATTATTGAATTCGCCATTCAGTATTCATGGATGCACGTGTGCTCTTGAAGAATAAGGTGTTCCTGTCATAATGGTGGTTCCCTTCGTTTTACACATGTTACACATACACAATTGTGTAATATCATATTACTTTTCATATTCCAATGCACGCAGAAATGCTCGGTAGTGGTGTTACTTTGACAATATACCTTTATTAAAACCCATGCCCTGTATCATTATTTCACAAAGACAGGGCTTATTCTGTGTAGTCACGTACACAATATATGCCATTCCGTGATGGTCCTACATACTAGTTAACCCTTCACAGCTTTCTGTGGAGAGCAATACAATATTATCTGTCAGAATTCGGTTAATTCGGTCCCAAAACACTCTATTTATAGACATATTAAATTTTTGGCTTAGCTCAACTATGTTTTTTTCAGATGTGTTTATTGGTTTAAACGATGTTCATCCTCTTTTAGCACGTATCATAGCCACAGTGAAGACGGATTTATAACATTGATAATAATGTCTATATGTATGAATTACAAATAGTATTGTCTTTGAAGTTTAGGATCAACGTTAATAATGTGTTTGTTCTGATGTGTTAAATGTAGACTAATATTAGGAAGAATTTGATTGATCAAACAATAATTAACACAATGCAATATTGCATTAAGGTCTGGTATACGTTGCAATCATCAACATATGTTTCCTCAGGATAAATATAGTTCTTCAGACATGATCATGGCCTTTGCTTCATATGGTAATTTAACATGATGGTATATGAATAGCTATCAAAACAAACTAATTACTGAAATGTCATTTTCTTTGAATACTGACCTTTTCAACCTTATTGTAAGGTTAATACGTCTGTACCGATATGTATTGCATGACACACTTGACATGGCTAAAACTGGTCTATAAACTGTATTGAATTTACTTCAATAGAAGTCCTTACAACGTCTGGCTTTGATGTCGGTTTGAATAACTTTAGCATTAGACCAAATATATAAACTATTGTGATCAATTATCGATGTGAAATGTGAAGTCCTAATGAGGTAGACCACTAATGGTCCACTTCAACCCAAGGGTAATATATCATATTATACAATAGATGATATTCAGAGATAAAATCACTTAACTGATATACGACATGATCTGTATGATTTGAATGTGACAATATGGAAGTTAAGGAAGAATACAGACGATCAAGGATAACGGTAAAATATCAGCCCCAGGGAACTATAATATCAACATCAACAGAGAAACAATGCACTGTCATAAAAATGTGAATGATACCGTGTGCTTTAAATGTGTAAAGATTACTTGCTGCAGAAATTGTGTTTATCATTCAAATATACAACTTTCAGCGCGCATGGGTAATCTGCCAGAATGGACACATTGATATTTGGTCCAGGAAAATTAATGCAATATCCATAAATCTCTATAGATGTTGGTAGCAATGGCACGTCCCTTAATAAACTCTGGTGTCAGATTTTACCCCTTACCCATGGGAGATAATGGATTTAAATGTTTTAGGTAAACATGGAAAAACGGAAAGAATTTGTTATAAACCATCATTCATAAACGACAGAAATGCATGCCCACTTAACAAGGAAACTTCCATAAAAATCAACAGTTTAAATACAACATTTACCTATGTGTGGCTATTTATGTTTTATGTTCAGTACAATAGGAAAACCTCCACTTATTGTATACTGCAGAAGATACATAGGGACAAGTTTGGAGATACCGTAAATCAAAGAAGAACAGACAATACAATGACCAACAGAAAAAGACTAAACGACAAACAACGATCAACAAAACATTACACAGAAAACAAAAGATCGAGCAACACGAACCCCACAAAAACTCAGGGTCAACTCAGGTGCTACTGGTGGCATGTGTGAAAAACAACTATGGAGAAGGTATTCATGTGACAATTTACAAGCTAACCTGTACTATTGATCGACACCACTTCCACATAAAGGTGTGTGTTCAATTTATACAGTCAACGTCAGCATCAAAGACATATTCCTCCTTTTTCCACCATGATCTATTGTTCTATCTATAGAATAGTGTACAAAATAAAAATAAACAACTTACTCCAAGACTAGTATTTCATATGGATTCGAATAAAAAGTTCAAGTATCTCTTTGAATTGAGAAAATAATTTCATGGAACGTGCCGGTAGAGATTATATATTGTAGATTTATATCGTAAGTAAATCCTTTATAACACTTATGTGACTTCCACTGTAATAAAACACAATGAAGGAAGTTATCTATTAAACCCCAGATAATTACGAATGAGGTCATTAAGACAATGGAATGGACGAATCAAAGAGCTAAGGCACTGTACACAGCATAGTCAAGGTTATAATATTGCGATGAAGCAATGAGAGGAAACGGTAAATAAAATATAACGTTTCACTTACATAATTTAAAAGTGAAGAATAAATGCATTCTGTTTATTACCATACTTTAGGTGTCAAACCAGTAATTCAACCAATCAGAGCTAAGAACATAGTCCCTTTTAAAAAAAAAAGTTCCTTTCACTTTGTTGTATTGTGACAAATACTGAATGGAATGGAATAATTAAAATTGATAATTGAAGTTAAATATATAAGGATTATTTTGAGCCCAAATTTGATGCATTTAGTTGTATTTTAATACCTCTATGGAGGATTTGATGCATGACCTATATATATTGAATTTCCCGGGGATGACTGAGCGGCTATTTTTAGCGTAGGTGTTTTCCATAGCCTGGCATTTCACTGCAAGGCTTTAAACATGCCCTGATATTTTGACAGAACGTAGAGGAATCATGTACGTTTCAGAAAATATATGGTCTTAGAAAGGTTAAACTTAAGATAAAATAGCCAGGCAGGCTCGAAAAAACACAAATTTAGTAGAAAATGTTAAAGAAATTAATTATAGGTTTCACACCTTTAATAAGTGTTCGGTGTGGAGAAGGAATTTAGTTTATTAATTTATTCTGTTTATTGTCATTTATTAATAAATTGACAGTGAGGATAATGAATGTACTCTATTGAGTACTGTAGATAAATAATTTGCGGGGTATGTTATGTTTCTTGTGATTGGCGAAGTGACGCATTTGGTATTTAATATTTGATGGCGATATAAACAACTTTGTGAATATGATTGTGAATAAGTGTTCCACCTGGTTTATCCTCTTGGCCTCCACATGTCTCGTTGTACTAAAGTACTGGTAATACACAGGAATGTGCTATAAAGATAAATTTCATAAAATTCTATCTATAATGTGTGACGTAAAAACCTTTCTATCTTGATTGACTCTGTGGACAATATTATACTTATGACTACTTTACATACACAAATATCAGCAAAATGACTAGATGAACAAATTTATATGATATATCTTCTCATTATCATTATACATACGTAGTCATCGACGTTTGTAATTCATATTACTAGTGCAACGATGTTCGGTTCGTCTTTACCTCCAGTTGTTTGTAGGAGGACGCATGTCTTATTTACGTTATTTGTGTTTGGTTGATCACCGCATCAATCAGACTCATACACTGTCCAAATATCGTAGAAACCTGAAGATTGTGCCTGCAGCACAAAATTATTAATTAATCAGGGTTGCTATTATGAGAGGATGTGTCTAGTAGGAGGGTCTGAACTTAGCATCACTGCCTAGTTGACTATGTTACACTAATTGGGCGACTATTCGAGTGTATTTGCACTACAGGGAAACATTCCGATCCCGTTTATAACTTCCATGCAAACAACTTTCAATATAAAACTACATATTCTATAGACAGCTACGTCTCATCTTTTGTAATATTTTGAGCACAGTCACAGATAAACAAGCGATATGACTTATTGTTGTTATATACGCTATTCTAATATAAAGTTATTCCAATAAAATGGAGGGTGGTTCAGATCGTCAGAACAGTTCCAAAATCCAATCGAATATCATAGAAACAGAGGCAAAATAAAAATATGTTGCTAAATCTGTACCTTTCTTTTGTCAAAATGTACGGCTAGTGTATACTTTACAGTAATATGTGTGTTATGATATATCATAATCATGATTTTGTATTTCTAACCGTTCTACTGGGAATCGATGTTAATCTCTTTGGATAAAGTACAAATACATGAATTTCTACATATATAGGTGGTTATGCTGTAATAATAGACAGTAATATTAATATGATTTTTCTTTGAAATCATAAAATTCTAGATGACAGGTTTTTATGTTTCAATCCTCCTATCGTCAATATCGACATGTGGCTCCATAGAGTACAATTAAATACGAGTATTCCGATGTCGATTAATCACAATAATGCCTCCACGTTTTAAGTGGGAACAAGTGAGGAATAAATGTTAAGTATCGCATCGTTCGTCATTGTGTCAGTAAAATGTTATTACCTACGGGAATATATAGTCACTGAACTGAAATAACAGGAACAAAACATTGGAATATACAACCAGGATCCTAGAAATAGAATTCTATCTTAATAATTAAAACGTCAATTATAGAATACTTTAATATTTACATGTTTATTATCTTGATCTATACACAGTTTTACGTACAATGAACGTATTATGTCATCAAACAGCTGACGTAAGTTCCAATTTATTTAAAGGAATATTATTCACATTTAGAGGTATCGATTTTACCTCTTTCTACCATTTCTCTATTGTATTTTTTAACTGTCCCGACATTGCGGTATTTTTATTTGTCATTATATTAAGTAAGAGTAAGCAAAACTATAGAAAACCGTTATAATAATAAGAATTAGATATTTAATAAAAAAAACAATCAGGTATGTTCAGAAAGAGACACCGAAAACAATAATGAAAAACCCGACATAGACAACCCCGGAAGTTTACAAATTTTAATTTAAGTAAAGATAAATAAAATGAATTTAAGCAAATTGAAATTGAGTGATGTTAGAGACACCTATATTGGACTAACTACTGCTGGATCATTAGTTTATCATAATTAAATCTACGCCTGTAATGTTGATATAATCATCGATTTTCTCGCTTTTGTATCCTTTTGTAATTGACATGCTTCAAATATCACATCATTATTAATAAAGTAATATTTCAATAAGTTGTATTTGACATTCATTCAAAACAAGGAGCAAGCTGTTATTGAGACAATACTTTCAATATACATACATGCATTTATATACGATAGAGAAAACCGAACGGACAATCCAGACATTGTGGTGTCAGACATATCTAATTTTAGTGGAAGTAACGAATGTTTTGCTGTAGAATGGATTGTGGTTAGTTCTAGTATTACAATATAAGCTTCTAGACTACCGATATGTCACTGGTTTTCTCCGGGTACGCGGGTTTCCTCCACCATCTGTCAGTTATATCGTAGCGGACAGTCCGCTACGATATAACTGACATATTACTGAAAGTGGCGTTAATCACCATAACCCTAACCCTACGACATACGCTTCGATAGAATATATAAGATCTATGATTCTTCACTCGTTTTATGATAATATCAGTAATACATTTACTAGGTTTTTTTAATTGCGGTCTACATTAAAGCTTAAAAACAAAATGTGTCGCAACAGATGTATCCATGATTGACAAAAGTATAAAGTACAAGATATGGCATTCTATTTTTTGTTGTTGTAATTTTGTTTTAATCTGCTTATAGTTAAAGAAAATAGAAAATAAAAATGACTTAACAATGAAACAAATCACATTACAATAAACGTAATTGATTCAATCACCGATAATTAGTTCAATACCTAATTCTACATCTGCTATGCATAATTAATTCTTCCGTTGTTCGAACATTATGTTTCTGGTTCATTTTATATTCATATTATGCCATATTTGACTTATTCAATCATACGACGTCATGAAGCTAATAGATGAAAAATTGAAATTGTGATACAATATTTAGAGAATGCACGTACAGTACACAATCAATGTCAGCTTAATCAACCATGGAAATGTTTGAAACTTCTAAGTTGTGTAACCCACGGACCAATTCCAAAATCAGTTATCCACATGGCAGAAAGAGGCCAAATCGACACCCCTTATATACAAATACATGATCGCTCACATATTATTTTTTACATGGCGCATTATTTCATCCTAACTTTTTACACTCAATGAATACTAAACCTCTGGTTTTATGGGGATATATTATTATCGACACATTTGTTTTAGCTATCATGTTTAGGCCTTTGGGGTTCCTTGTCTCCTTCCGATTCTTAATTTATTTGGCTTTGAAAGTACATGATGAAGTTTATTCCAGAAACGCACCATGCCCACCAAATGTGATATCTAGGTTTATATTACTATCACTGGGTCGATACATCTACTGGTGGATTACTAGTCCACGAGAGAAACCATCCGCCCCGTAATCAGTGATTTGCACCTGACATGGTTTATTGGATATTATGGAAAAGTTCTGAAATCATGTAATTATTATTAAGACTAAGGTTTTCCTTCCTCAGGCAGACGTGACGTCTCTGATTTAGGCTATCCCTCAGGCAGACGTGACGTCTCTGATTTAGGCTATCCCTCAGGCAGGCGTGACGTCTCTGATTTAGGCTATCCCTCAGGCAGACGTGACGTCTCTGATTTAGGCTATCCCTCAGACAGACGTGACGTCTCTGATTTAGGCTATCCCTCAGGCAGACGTGACGTCCCTGATTTAGGCTATCCCTCAGGCAGACGTGACGTCTCTGATTTAGGCTATCCCTCAGGCAGACGTGACGTTTTCTGATTTAGGCTATCCCTCAATGATCAAA
>MJUT01033248.1:373428-402808 GCA_002080005.1 Gigantidas platifrons
TTTTTTTACGTTACTTGTGTTTGTGTGCGTATAGTGATGTCCAACATATATTGTGTTGTGTTTTTTTTTTTTTTTCGTCTTGTGTACCTTATTTTTATAGTTTCTCTGGACTGTCCATTTTGATCGCCCCTGCTGCATTCTATAACGTTGATATAGTATCAATACGATACAGTCTTAAGTTACCCAAGCATGTCAGACTACTACTACAGACAAACGTGAAACACATAGCCAGAACAGTGTAATTTTATACTGTGACAGAATTTCCATCCTAGTTAGACCATATATCTTTGATACTGTTGTATGCTGGGATTATTTATGTTTCATTATATAGTTTATGTTGTTATTCTCTGTGTTAGAGATATGTGTAAATAGAATGTCGTGATCAAGCTAACACTGCATGGATTTTTATAATTGTCACACTATAAGCTATTAAGCCAATATGAATTCCATCAATTTAAGCTTGGTATATATACTTAATGAACATAGCAGAGAAATATGTCACGAACAACATACCATACCATTGATTTACTACAATAGCAAAGTAGAAATAAAATATGTAAACAACATGTTGGGGTTCATTCTCCAAATTATTTAATATTAACAGTATAAATGTTTCTATAAATAAGCAATTTGATAATGCATGCAATACAAAATATCCAAAGAGATATACAACACAAAAAGGACAATCGAACAATAATTATGGAAAAACAAACACTGGTGTGAACAAGATACAATTATGGACGGGGTTGATGACTGTATCGTTAAACGGTGCTATACCGATTTCTAACAATTCTACCAAAAATCTAAACAATCTTATTCTACCTACTATTCTTCTGCTAAATCGTCCATTTAATCATACTTGTTATTTAAAAATGTTCAGTTAGTATTTGGTTACAAAATTGGTAGTGATATTGAGATGCACTAAGTCAATATATTTCAATAACGTTGTTACATCAAAAAAGAACGGGACATTTGATATTATACAGCTATATTTATTGTTCAAATATTTATATACCAGTTCATTTTGAAGTATTAAACTTCGTAAGTAGACCTAATTCAAAATGCTCTCCGAAATATATATGTTGTATAACTATAATTTGGTGCATATAGATCCTTTATATCTCTTGGCACATGATGATCCAATGCTACCACTAAGGATATAACACTGAACCACTATCTCTGATTATATAGTGCTCCACAACTGATATTTATACGATATTTCAAAACTATCACTGACTACATATTTCTTCAGGAATACCATTCACTTTTCTTTTTCTCTGAAGGTATCACCTGGTTAGTAGTCAATGTTTCGGCATAGACATGGTTTCTTAGATATATGTATTGAATTTTACAGTTCCTAACTAATGTAATTATTAATAAAATTAAGGATCTCCTCCCTCAGCTATAGGTGACTTTGGTCGATTTTGGTTAACCTGTTCACGCCCTTTGTTTGTCTTTCTCCCAAAGCCATTTGCAATATTTTGATTTCGAACGTACCTGATGAAGGTTTTTCTAGAAACGTGTCATACGATATAACTATCATTGAACACATAGTAATAATCTACGACCATGTAACAAAGTGCAAAATGCTCATTGATATCACTAATACACAGACCTAAGGTGTATATCTAAGGAAATAGTTCCTCATGACTATCACAGAGTACGCAGTTGCCCTATAATATCGTTGAGTGCATACTCTTTAAAGACTACCATGAGAACATAGTCCTCCAAGTATATAATTGGGTACAGTCCACAGTAATTAGTACTGAACACATAGTCCTACAAGAATACCACTGCTTACATTTCACAATAACAACCACTGGAGAGATAGTCCTCCATGATTATCGACGTGTACACAATTCGCAATGAGTATAATACTACTTCAACACTACCTCTAATCGCACTAAGTACATTTCTGCAAATGAATTTAATATGTGTATGTATTGGATTTTTTTTTATTACTGAATACATAGTACATAACACCATGTAATGCAATGCAAAATCCGCAAACTTTAATGCCATTGTTAATATCAGGAATAACAGTATTTGAGACAGACATACGGGTCAAACGCTGACAGATCTTTCGACAAAATAACAACCCTTCTAAATTGAAAATAATGTATATAATCAGAACAAATACAACATTGTACATTTAAATTTACAGGAAGTCATGTCATTGAAAAAAATAGTAAATAAATTACCATTAATTGATACTATATTGTTACTATAAAACCCACACAAATGTCAGCACAAACTCGGATCACTCGGGTTAGTGTGATAATAAATGGCATACTGAAGAACAAATCAATATTATCACCAAATATATAATGAACGTTTTATATTGTCTGTAGTATTGAAGTAATAAAACACAAACATTTCTAATCAAAGTTCAACACCTTACCAAACCTCTGGTGGAACAAAAGACATAGATGATGCATTTAATGGCCGAAATTGATAACAAAAAAGTCATTTCCATTTTGAAAATAACATGATATCTGACTAAATGTACCCAGCAGAATTAGTTATCTGTGTACCTCGAAATGAGTTAGATGATAAATCTATATTTTCATTGTATAATTAAATTTGATAAAATCTCTGCCGTTCAATATTACCTATAGAATCTGGGCCTTTACCATTGATAATTAACTCCCTATAGTCAATAGCTTAACGTATAACAATGTCGTTTATTGTTGTCTCTGGCTTATGCTTGTCCTGTCAG
Source organism: Gigantidas platifrons (assembly GCA_002080005.1). Lineage (NCBI taxonomy): Eukaryota > Metazoa > Mollusca > Bivalvia > Mytilida > Modiolidae > Gigantidas > Gigantidas platifrons. The sequence goes on from MJUT01033248.1 coordinate 376,148, forward strand.
TAGCTTGTCCTTGCCTTGAGGTCATACACAATCAACAACCACCAGTCAAGGTCACAAACATTTCATTACTTATTCCTAGGAGAATTGAACAATTTGACCGTAATATATTTTGAAGGTCTTTTATTAATATTGATATAAACCACGAACATGTTTGTCACAGCGATGATGGACAACTGATTAGATAATGTTAATTCTATTGTTATACATATAAAACGACAATTAATATGTAGCATCAATGGTAATACAATAATATTGATATCTGCTATGTTCTTATGGGTTGGTTTACAGTAACATAATATCTTTGTTAAAAATTACCGTGGATATGTTCCATATTCCACCGGTAACTAATTTGACTTATTACCGGATTTGTAGAAAAAGTAGTACAAGACCACCAGTGGAACAACAACTGTTTACCATTCGTCGAACCTGATTTCACAACCGTTTGTCGTATGGTTCGTGTTACTAAATCTTAATTGTTTGTACAACGTTTTGTAGAACAATATTTGTCCTTTTCCTTTTGGCCAGTGTATTGTCTTGGCCTTTTTCGATTCACTGCTGATTATTCCATCCTTTAAAGTATTTATGAACTCCAATAGATAATGCAACAAATTGATGATATATTTATTCTGGTCTCGCAATAAGACCATTACTTTCTTGAGATGACTATGAATAAATCATAATGAATCTGTCAGAAGTCTCCTGTCCTACGAATAGTGGTCGTTATCTAGCACATTCTACCTTTCTTCGGGTCATTGTTGTAGGGGCATTCACCATTCATGCTATTCTAATCTAATTTTTATTATATCGTTCTTTTCTTTCATAGCGGGTGGTGTGTTCTGATGATGTAAGTATCTGTAGGTTTCAAGAGGAGTGGGTTTAGGATATCAAGCTATCCCAAGCTAGGACATGAATTATCATCTGCATATGTCGTGTTCATAATTGTGTTCAATGACTTGATGTGAGAGATACACGTAGTTGATTGCTTTGTTGATATTAATAGATTTTTGACCATCAGTGCTTAAGCACGAACACGTCATCTAAAATTGTGTGATCATAAAATCTGGTCTCAGCCGATTTCATACCTTTTTCGAATATAGACTAGTAAATGATGTTCAACATTATATATACTTATCCGCCATCATATAACAATACCATGTTTTATATTGTTGGGGAACTTGCATTGCCATACTTATCAGCTGTGTTTTATTAGGTAGTGTGATGTCAAATGTGGTTTCTATATTGGTGTTATGTTCTGATTTTTTACGCTTTATGCTTAAGCGGTGTCAGTGTTTGCTAGCTAAAGATGCCACGTGGTGCAAAAGATGTCAACCGTCTTAGTAGTTGCTTGTTTGATTTCTTTTTGTTTTTTCTTTCTATTTGTTTGTTTTAACTTGTTTTTTTTAATGTTTGTTGCTTGATTATATGTTTCATAAATTGCAATAGTTTACATACTTTTTTTTTTATTTGTAATAGGAAACAATTACTGGAGAAGAGAATAATATACATGGGAAGTTTATGTAAAGCGAAAATAAAATGAAAACAAAAATACCACACTGTCGGAATAATTATAAAATCCAATCTAAAATCGTAGACAGAAGCAAAATAGATACCACTAACATAGTGCACGCACTTTAGTAAAAGGTGATGATGTTATCCTAGTTTTATGGACTCGCACCTCATGTCTTAGTGAAGTGATGCGGTCATACAAGTGCTTTCCACATGTAGGTAAAATACCAACTCTCACACAAGGACGAAAGTTTAAACAAACAAACAAACTAGTAAGAAAGGTGGTCATTAATGATATGATTAAATAAAAAGTCAGTCAAGTCAGACATTGGATATGGTCATAAAATGCATATTAATATCCGTTAATGTAAAATAATTATCTGGTTATTTAAATACAATGGAGACATTAGATAAAATGTAAGCCAATTAATACTGGTAATTGGCCTGCCTACTTCTTGTTTTGAGATAAATGGCTGTTTAATTGTTTCGTCATGACGAATGTTCAATATTGTTTTCTCTTCACTAAAATTATATTTGTTTCTGTATAATGAACCATTAAAAACGATGCACATTTCGAGAGTTTCTATCAAGCGGTCTACTTTAATAAAAGAAAATGAAAACAATGATTTAGGTGTAAGTAAATAGTAAATTAAAGTGCTAGATATATGGCACTCTAGAAATACAATTCAGAATATTGAAATAACAAAAACATTTTAGCCAATTATATATGATATAATGAATTTCATATAGGTAATGGGTATATGTCACTTCCACTTAAAAGCTCAAAGGTAGATGTGTAAATGTTGAAAATCAATAACTCTTTTAGCAGATTTAAAACATTTCCTCTTCACTAAGTACCGGTATGATATTTTGAAATTGTAATTTCAATTTGTGGTGTCCATTAAGTGGATCGTTTATCGTTTCTCATTTTCCTTCCAAAATCGAAGAATAAGATGGAATCCTCATATAAAATAGTTAATATATAAATACCGCCTAAAAACACAATTTCTATGAAAAGAGGGGGCGTCGTGGCTGTGATCGTATGGTAGTTGGATTTACAACTACCTATGCAATCAATGCCTATCACCAATGATGTTGTGAGGGCGAGGTGTACAACATTATGTGATAAAGTTTGTCAGTGACTTGCGACAAGTCGGTGGTTTTCTCTGGGTCCTCCGGTTTCCCCCACCAATAAGACTGAATGCCACGATATAACTTAAATATTGTTGAGACACCATCAACAAAATCTATGAAAAGACAAAAGTTAAATACAAAAAAGTACAAATAATATGGTGCAAATACATTTGTTTATTATATTCTTTTGGAAAATAATTGATCTAAACTTCTAGCTTAAGATTGATTGATTGTTGGTTAATTAACGTCCAGCGACAAATGTTTCATTAATATTCCGGAAGAGAAAAACTTCAACACTATCTAATACAACCGTGAGAGAAAAAAACCAAAGGGGAAATCAAGAATGAAAAACACACAAAAGGTACTGGCATTGGGCGACGGAAAAACAAAACGAAAAAACCACAACAGAACACAGAAAACTAAAACTATGAGCAACATCGATTCACCAAAACACCGGGGTGATCTCAGGCCCAAACATCAGTCAATAGAAAAATAAAGACTACTACATGGCGTTGGACACCCAGGTCCTGAATTTGTAAACCGGTACGGAAAATCTGTGATATAGATAATCTGGTTCAACTTTAATGTCACAGAAATTTAATCTTTATTGCATTTTTTCTTTCAGTTGGAATAAAACAATAGACAAAACGAAGTATTTGGACAACTAGACCAGCAAACAAACATTTCGTAATATAAACGTTACATAATACCGAAGAGGCAATACAAAAATGGACAATCCAGAGAAACTGGCAGCATAGAGTACACAGGACAAAGACAAACAAAACAAAAAAGAAAAGAAAAAAGAACACAATATGTATTGGACACCGCCAATACACTAGGCAATTATCATTGGTATTTACTATGGGGGACACTTATTTCAAAGCATACTATATTTTGAGATACAAACACATATATGTAGATGTTGTATTCATATCATAAGTGCTAGGTTGTTCTAGTGCCAGATCTATAAATCGGTTGATTAGATTTTTGATGTCTTAACACCACTTTCAGCAATATTGCAGGTATATCATGGCGACCAGTTTTAGTGGTGGAAGAAGCCTGAGTACCCGGAGAGAACCACCGACCATGGGCAAGCAACTGGTAAGCTTTACCACTTGCGGCTGCGAGTCGAGTGCACCTTTTTTGTAATTTACAAAGCCAGGTGTAAACTCACGCCGCATTGGTGATAGGCTTGTAGGAGTTGTTAGGCAATCCAACTACCTAGCTCATTGAGCCGCCCGGGCCCCTCTATTTATAGGCACTTGTGTAATATGGAAATGATAGAATAATACTAATTTCAACTTAATAGAGTCTCATAAAATCTATGATTGCCATCAAGAAATAGTTGATGTATATGGAATGATCGGGTCTATCGGATAACACTATAAAAAGAAAGTTTAAACAGTGATGGTCATCTTTTCCATCAATATCAGCAAAACGAACAATCACCTCTTATCTTAAGTGAACTCACTGAACACAAAAAAGACCACGACATATGACGTTGGAAATCTAGGGCATGGTACCATCTATTCAGCAATATATGGTTGGGTTAGAATTGTTAAGCGCAATAAACATGAATTGTTCATACATAATGTGTTATATCTGAAAATGACAGCTATTTATAATATAAATGTTACCCCCTCTTATATCTATTACATTACAGAAATGGTTGCATGCTTTACAGAGGCAGTGAACCAACGACATACTTTCTGCAGGACCAGATAATTTATTGTAGTTAGTAAATATGACAGGTAATATATCATATAATTATAATTCACGGTCACAGTAAGACGATAATTTTGACACAAGGTAATTAACGATATTGATAACTTGTTTTAATAAAGAGTTGTAATTAATATTACTCAAATTCATTGTTTGATGAATAAGATTTGCAGTTTCCAATAACTGTGTAATTGATGCCGATATTACTGCTTTTTTCTTATCAGGAAGGCCATTATATTTAAAAAATAAACGTTCGGATTATTACCAAGAGATATATTCTATATAAACGATTTCGCTAAGATTTAATGTGGTGTTAAATCATGATTAATTACTTAATCTTAATAAATCTATTTGTATAGTGTTGTTTACTCATTTTTCGAGGAAGCAAATATCGAGTTTGATAGCTTCCCAATAAAGCAGAAAGACTTGTATCATGAATACCCTATGTGTTTTCTAATTAAAACGTTAATCTTTCGGATAATATATAGAGACACCTAAGACATTATTTTAACTCTGGATGTTGCTAAGCCCATGCTGTAGATATATATTGTTCGAGTAATGTATCCAGAAATACCAATGACGGTATACAGGAGCTTCACAAGAATATTAACCCGATCCATTAATGTCAGTTGTTGCTATATAGATGATGTCCTTTCAGTAAAACAAACTCGTGCTGATTTTGTTAACCGCATCTATCCCATTGAGCTTGAAATATAGGATATCACAGATATAGTTAGGTCTGCTTCATGCTTTGACGTACACCTAGATATTGATATTGAATGCCGGTTAAGAACGAAACCTTGTTTCAATATTCCCATTGTGAACTTTCCATTCATATGTAGCAGCACCTGAATATGGAATATATGTATCTCTCTGTTGATATGGTATTCCAGAGCTATCACAGCTATAGTGATTTCCATGACAGAGGGTTGATGCTAATATGGAAGCTATTCAACCATGGGCTCCTAGTGATTGAGTTGAATCAATCCTTTTGAAAGTCCTACAGTCGCTCCCAACGACAAGGTTAATCGCTAGCTACTGAGTACCTGTGCTACAAACGACCACGGATATATTGTGTCATTTACTATCCATTTTTTCCTCATTCATGAGGTATCACCGGCTTTGTAACAAGTGCAAAACGATAGTTTCCACAAGCTGAACAGGAAATGCGTACCCGTCGTTGTTTTAGTGGGGTTCCTGTTGCTCAATGTTTGGTTTTATTTGTCCTTTTGGCCAGTGTTCTGTCTGTCCTCCATCGCCTTGCGGCCTCTGATTTCCCTTCGGCATTTTCAAACTGTCTTATTAATTGTCTCTTCCTTTGCCATTAATCCTATCTTGTTGAACCTCATTCTGTATCAGTATCTTGGTGAACCCCATTACATATCTGTATCATGATCAGGCACATTATGTAGAAGCATCTTAATAAAATAAATTCTGGCTAAATTAATTACATCAATTCTAGATACAAAACCGTATATTTTATGCGTTCAGTTATAAAAAGAATGTGCCTCTCAAGGATTTCGATTTTTCGTAACTTCGTAGCATTTTCAATTGTTCAATGTCATATCTAGAATTTATAATGTGAAAATGCCTATAAAATATTGTAATATAATCAATGTAAATGAAAAATTGATATTCATTCTGTATAAAGCTGTTAGTAATCAAATCTATTACCAACATTCGTGGAAAGAACAATTAAGCTTTGGTTTCCCGTCAATTAAAATTCTCTGAATTAATAGAGAATAAAGTCTATAAATTATTTCTTGTGATTTCGTCAAATAAAAAATAAAACATTTAAATCAATTGAATGAAGACATTTCCGTTTACACATGCTATTAAATTAAAATGTTAATAGTTCACCCTCGGTTTTTGTAGAGTCGTGTTACTCGGTCTTTAGTTTTATGTGTAATGTTTGCGGATCTTTGTTTGGCCTTTCATCCTTTTGCTTTTGGCCATTGTGCTGTCTGTCCTTCTTTGATTTGCGGATTCATATTACCCCTTTTGGTGTCTTCAATCTCTTCTTAATATAGGTCTGAAGTTCTAGTGTAGGCCTGATGGGGGAGAAACAAGGATGATATTGCTAAAATCAAATGTATAAAGAAATATTTCCTTTATTCGACATCTTATCAATCCTATATTTTCTATATAACAGTTTGAAGATATCAAAGGTGTAATCAGAAGCCGTAAATCAAAGAAGTGCAGAGACAAATGAAAGTTCATTAGCAAATTCACATTGTATGAATTTTCAAAATTCTCAAAGGTTTTTTGTTTATTATTCATTAGTGAACGATTGAAGTTAACTAATTATTAATATAATTATTATTTTTGTTTGATATACGAGATTATACATTTAATTAAGTTTCACTCTTAATCAATGATTATATTGTCATAATTATAACATGATAAATAAAATATTTAAGAAACATTTTTTCTTTATTGTCTCGATCAAATATCGTTTTTGGATAAACCAAGTGATTGAAGGAAATATTATGTTGATGTGAACATGATTAATTTGATCTAATTAATATATGTATATATGTTGGATCATTTTTATACTGTTTTATCTGGCGATCCACAAAATATTTGGTAACGAGTGGGTTCATGCAACATTTCATTCTTATTTTGAAGCTCTATTAATTATGAAAAGCATTACGGGCATGTAAGTTCCTCATTCATATATATTACAGATGAGCACGTTATCACTAGTGACATTAGCAAACGTACCGCTCTGGAGCACCTGCGGATACTCTCGGTTTTTATTGGAGTTCATGTTGCACTTTCTTTAGTTTTCTATGTAATGTTTTGGAGATCGTTGTTTGTATTTTTGTCCTTTTTCTTTTCTTTTGATCATTGTATTGTCTTTCCGTGATTTAGAGCTTCTAGTTACCCCTTTAGTATCTTCAAACTTTACTAACATTATCAACAACACCTCTCTACGAGACGTATTCAGCAAAGAGCCGAAATATCGTTAGCCTAAATCCATAAATTGGAAAGATAACTTTAACATTTTTACTGACAGAAACATTAAACGGACAGAATACCTCCATTGTTCCATTCCCAAATATTTGGTAGACTCTTACCTCTTCAGTATCACTAGTTGTGAACTCCGATGTGGCCCGATGACCTATTCCGTTTGGAAGTAACACAACAGATTAGCGAAGTCTTTTTCCATGATGGGGGTATAATGTTGTAATAATTGTTGTTAAATCATTTATTTTCATGACATAATTTAGTACCAAAATATTATTAATGTACTACTGAAGAATACCAGCAGGGTCTGGTAGAAAGCTTTTGAATATCACATATTGTATACAGCAAGTCACAAGCATACGATCTATGTACCCCACTGTGTTAGGAAGCGATACTAGGTTGTATTAGATATTGCATATGTAAGTCTGAAAAGTAAACACAACAGTTTTAGAGTTATACTTTTAGGATGACATATTTGTTTTCCCTTAACGGAGTTTGAACATACGCCGTTGTTAGACTGCAGTACGAATGGGTAAACATTGTGCGCTGTGTTATTGATTTAAATTTGTTTTTATTCGAACAGCAACTTGTTGAAATGCTTCCAAGCAACTTTAGCATGGCGCCTTTACCTTAAGAAATTAAATGTTGTATAAATCAACCATAGGTAATAATTGTCGATTTTTGCTATTCTGATTAGAACTTTAGTTTGTTTTTGCCCTTAAAAATCTTTAGCAAATACCACACTGTTGTAATAGTTCTAGAAAGAGGCAAAGTCGAGACCTCTAACACATACATTGATGACAATCTACTTTCCGGGATTGGTACAGACATTTCAATAAAAAGTGGCGGGGTGAAGCTAATTTTATTTGCTTTCCAATCTTCTAAACATATCTGACGAAGCATCCGACTCAAGCTTCCGTTTATTAGTGCTGTTCATGTTACTTAACAGTTTGTCTTCTGTGTAGTGATTTGTCGACCATGGTATGTCTTTGTCTTCTGTGTTGTGATTTGTCGACCATGGTATGTCTTTGTCTTCTGTGTAGTGATTTGTCGACCATGGTATGTCTTTTTGTTTTATTACTTGTGACCAATGTTTTCCGTGTCCTTCGATTTTGCAGATTCTGATTACCCTTTCAAACATTTCCTATTCCTTGATATTATATTTATTAAAATATTTAAAAAAAAATGTGCTCTGGCCTTCTGGTTGTGCTGATTTTGTTTCTGTGCATGTACTTCTGCTTAGATGTTTGCCACGGCTTGCAGGACGTGTACAGTTCAGGTGTTATGTCAATGCTTAAGATGAGAAGTACTCCTATGGAAACGAGCATATACACATACATTAATCGAACTGTGGGAAGATAGGAATCGTGAGAGAGTTTTCCAGTTTTGTTATGCCTGTATTGTCCGTTCTTCCTAGTCGATATTTTGTATTTGTTCCTGTCTTGATGGTTTGATTTATATGTTTAATACAACCTTATATATATTTGAATATGTTTTTAAAATCTTTATAATGAGATTTACAATAAAATAACAGCATAGAAAAATGTATATTAACAGATCGATGTAACGCATACAACAAACTCAACCATTGTTATGGATGTAGAGTATACAAATTAGATATTTATTAACTTCTTATGTGTTTGTATTTCAGTATCGAAATTGACATATATTTTTTTGATGTGTGTGTTATATTAAGCAAGATGCAATAATTAGCTCATATGAAAAACATCCCTATTCATATATTTTCTGGCTATTTCACTTATTGATGATGCATATATATTGTTGGCTCAATGTCTGTCTGTTATGACTTAAACTTTTCTGAAAGAACCATATAAGTCACATAATGAGACAATAAGACAACTGAACACAGATATCTTACAATAAATGTCAGTGAAAACGGAAAGGCAATAATGATGACCAACATGGACACCACAAAAAAAAATGCGAAGGTAGAACCAGGTACTCGCGAAAGGTAAGCAGTTGCTGTTGCTTATGAGATACCTGACATGTTATTCATTTTCTATATATCCATAGTAAGAAATTCACAGGCAATGTTTTTGTTCCCTTCATTTTCCTTGATTTGACAGAAAAATAGCTCCATTAAATAAGGTTTGAATTCGTTATTTTATCTGTAAACTACTCGCTGATAATGTTTCTCAAAACTGCACTTAGGTATTATAGACAAATCACAATATTCCTCAATGTTAATTTAAAACGTAGAAAATCCCTGTTTCATTGAAGGGCATCGCGGCTTCCAGTAACAACAAACATACAAGAGGTTTTGTGAACACTTTATAGTATTTCCATAATACTGAAGAACTGTATTATTACAACTAAAATAGAAAAACAACGTAGATATCTCAGAAAGGTCTGTAGAAACCAAAGAGGTAAACAGAAGCCGTAAAATGAAGAAGGACAGACAATGCAATGGTCAAAAGACTAAGGTCAATACGATATACAATGATCTACAAAACATTACACAGAAAACTGAAGATCAAGCAGCAAGAACACAACTGAAACCAGGGGGCACTCATGTGCTCCGGAAGGGAAAGTGGTTCCTGCTCCACTACTGGCTCGGTTCGTGTTACTCTTGTAACAAAATAAGTCATGAATGGATAACGGATCGGATTGTGATTACGAGAACCAGAACATATCCGTGATTATTTGTGACACAAATGTAACGGTTAACCAAATCATGATGGCGACCTAAAGCTGTTTTAGTGCACACGAATAACCTTCATCAAATAGATCAAAAGATTAGAAACTCAATTAATAATATAGAAAAAGGTTTTGAGAGGAAGAATACCAAAGGACCTAAAAATGATAGCCAAAGGGCTGTTAGTGTTACCTATTCTTGCGGGAGATAAACATTAGCTTTAGTACTAATTTTGATGATCAAATATGCCGTCATCGGGTATGCTCAAATTTAAGAGATTGGAAAGTCAACAAATTAAAAGTATTTTGTAGCTGCTAGTAATGGCGCGTTGCTTGACCTCCATGTTACAAAAATTCCGGATATATCGAAAAGCACTTTTATTTTATCATCTTATTTCTAAGACAGTTTAATGTACATGTGTATGTAGGTAATGTAAGGAATTAATATCTTATAATTAATCTGTACATCTACTATCGTATCTTTATTGAGTTGTTTGTTTACATTTATGATCTACCAAGCTGTAAAATCAGTAAAGTTGTATTGCATTTAATCATGTCTTCCTGAATCTACCAGAACTTTATGTATGCTCTGATAAGGTATGGTGTCCAAATTGATGTAATTAATACACCAGAATCTTCAACATAAAACTGATCAATTATGCCGGCATTGTTTACCAAATGTTTGTATACAAATGAAATAAAAGAATAAATGATGTAAATGATAAGAGAAATAATAAATTTGTTTTCTACTATAAAAACGAGAATAAATAGTACATAGATAGTATGATATACAATTGTTTGAGTAGTATTCTAGTTTGTATCAGCTGTGTATACAGTGTATCGGGAACACCAAGAGAAGATAAAATGTTGCACAGATTAATAACAAGCAAAAATTCAGAATAAATTATATTATTATTTTGTTAAAGATATGTGCCACCATGTAAAAATTGTCCACGGTTCAACAAAATACATGAGCATAATAAATAACGGACTTAGAAAATGGTACGTGAATTTGTCATGATAAAACGTTAAAAATCACATTGCATTGTACTATTACATTGCATGACTATCTAGTATTTGGCCGTCTTGATTAAAACAATTAAATAACGTGCATTGCAATGAACAATTACAGTTAGATAACATGTACTGCAATGAACGATTACAGTTGAATTATACATGCAGATAACATGGAACAAGTCGTTAATTACAGTGCATATAGACTATAACAGTTAGATAATTAAATAAGCATCAACGACAGTATCACGTCATCTCGGTTTTATCAAACACAAGTAACACCATTATAGTTGTAACATTCAATAATTCTAATATGATTTACATAATTAGAAATCTTTTACTTTGATTGGGTATACGCGCTTATGGAGGCAGGGTTTTTGTCAGGTTATTTTTCGAGAGACGATGTTCACCGGATTACTTTTTTCGTAATGTAAGCAAAATGGCGGCTTGGATTTCCGATAATAAAAAAAGATAAAGAAACAATGTCTATTGTTAATAATCGACAATTATTGTTAGATATGAAATAAAAAAAAGGCCAATGAAAAAAAAAACTTATTTATTCATTAGCCCCAATGTGATGGACTACATTTTAGCTGTATCGATTCCACTCTATATTCATGCGCGATATACATCAATGGAATGTATGTGTGCGTACTAGGGATCCCCAAAGACAAGAAAGTGAGCGGCCGGCATGTATTTTTGTGTTATGTGTAAGAATTTGGGTCTTTCTACGAGTTTGGAATTGTTTCGACAGTGTGATTGAATTTGTTTTCCATTTTGTTTACTTAAGTAGGAATTATTAAAGAGCAAACAATTAATAGTGTTTTGAGTAAGATTTGTTTCTGATGTGTGTAATTTGTCAATACACTGTAACGTTCTCTTGTGAATGAAGCTCAATTATATGTGTAGTACCAAAAGTTACAGAAAATTATAAATAAACTTTAGAGAATAGCGAACGGGCAATTAAGGAATAACAGTACTGTATTTGAAGAGTTGGAGGTGTCAATTGTGGATTTGACAGTCGCAAATATCTGTTTTACCGGCTCCGCTACGCGTCGCCGGTAAAACGGCATTTGCGACCGTCAAATCCACAATTGACACCTCCAACTCTTCAAATACAGTACTGTTATTCCTATTCTAATGAAATTCTCCCAAAGTGTACACACTAGTTTGAAAACATACAAATAAATTACGAAATATATGCACTTTTCAAATTCCTTCCGCTTAAAAAATAGTCCGTCAAATTCACAATTTTGACACCGACAATTCTTCAAATGCTCTCAATGTTTCATATAATTCAGTAGGACCGAGGTGCATGCAAACAAAAAATCATAATATTGTTGTTGATATAAAAAAAAATCCGGAAAAAATACTTAAGACAACAATCTATCGACTTTGACTTTTGTAATTTATCGTCATCCGGTGACATAATTTACAAGGAACGCTCACATTTTGACACAAACTGCTTACTGGTTTATTTTAAGATTTTTTAAGCATTTTACTTGTTTATGTAGCTAAATGCAAAATGCCATCAAATTGGAAAATATCAGTAACTTAATTACATCACCGAATAGTTTCAGGTCAGTGGATTTCGTTATTTACATGCATTTCTATTTATTACTGACTTCCATTCAAAATATGTTTGATTTTTTCTACTAAAATAAAAATAATTCATGGAAGTCATAGTTTGTATAACATACTATAGGTAACATTATTTTCGTTTAATTTAGTCATTACTTTTCTGTAATTCATCGTAGAATATGCGTCCATACTAACATTTCAAGGAACGGGAGAAAACATAAATGCACAACTACCGTAAACTGGGGACGAACATCGTACGGAAGAAAATGAAGCATTTTTTTTTTGCACTGCACAGTTCATTTTTTTTTGTAAAATGAAAATAGAAACTGACTGTTTTTTCAATTCATTTATCTAGGCATTGATCATGACCATTTGTAGGACTTGTTGTATCCAAATATTGAGATCATTTTTATATTTTCAAAACTGAAATTGGGAGATAAACTTTGAAGTGTACTTTTATGTTTGGAATAAACAAATCTATGCAGAAAAAACAAAAAGGGACTGGAGATAAGCTGTGTACAATGGAATGTACTTAGTTTATTGAACCTACGTTCAGTCTGAACAGGAAGGATGTCGTCTGCTGCCGCTTCGGCATCTGGGTCAGCCATATTGTTTACAAACAAGTGCATTTGGCGTAGGAATATAGAATCATTCCTTCAGGCCTGTCAACTGCAGATTTGACGGCCCTCGAGAGCCAATGAAAATACGCGTTACATTACAATTGCATTAGAATCAAAAATAGACAATCCAGAGACGTTAGATGAGAAATAGTGCCCAATTGAAAGCATTTCTCACTTCAAGTCGTTCAACACAAAAAGACCACAGCGAATGGCGCTGGAAATCTTGGCTTAGAACATTCACAAAAATATGGCGGGGTTAAGTCAATTAATGCCATTCTCTTGATAATTGAATCTTCATCGTTAATACAGATATAAAGAAACAATCACAAACCTCTACAGATTCATTTATACTAAGTAAGAACATAAAGATACATGTTTTACAAGTAATGGTATCTCTTTGTATCTGTAATTCGAATGCTCACGAGAAGTTAATATACCACGTAAATGATGTACTTAAAAACATTGATTTCGTGTAAGTTCTCAGACTTATGTAAATCGCAGACTTGTGAAGTGTTGATTATTGCCTTGCCGTATTCATAGCCTGTCCCATTCCCACTTAACACGCCAAACTCTTACTAGAAAGTCTTATATTATATCGAGTAATATATATATAAATGAAATCCATTATCTGTGAAGATTCCCGTTCATTCTATCAAAATACATCAACAAGAATTATAGATAATAACCCATTTTCTATTCAAAGTAGATATAACAATTCATCGTCACGTCTTCTGTAGATACAATGTGGTTTTACGTAGGGTAAAGTATTGATTTACTGCCTGAAATTAGGCGGATAAAACACAAAGATGACTTTCGTTCCGTAAATAATTCATGTTGACATCATTAACTATGGAACGTTAATCATGTTCCCATAAATAGACACGTTAATTTAATTACATAACATACTCATTAATCAAATTTCAAGATTTATGCATTAGATGCAATTTTGTTTGTTTTATCATGTGTAACACGATCAGCCTTTTGAACTTTTATGGATATCTTTTCACTGCAAATAATCACTTCTTTGTTTACTTTTCATAAATCAAAGTAATACGATTAATATCAATATCTCCTGCAAAGGCCTTACTCATAATGTTTTTTTCTTCTAAATTATGATTATCTGTTATTCTGTTTGAGCATTTTATTAGTGTGTGTAATATCATGGAAACGGATTAATATAAACATTTAGTAGCTTGTTGCCCAATCCTGTTGTCAAAATAATATATAATCATATTGCACTATTGTTCGCTTAATTCTATTATTTGCATTACATTTGAACAATAAAATATGCTTACACTAAAGAGTGATATGTTTTATAACTAAATTGGTGAGAAATCATAAGCCTACCCTATATGTATAATTATAATATGCAACTAGAAATATATCTTTTGGTATCGCCTAAAGGTAATTACATTGAATAAAGCATGTCGATGAGATATATCCGTCATAGACAAGCTTGTGGGCGCCACATCTTTAAAACATTTAGTTCATTTTAGGAATTCCTAATTCAATATTGACGGGCTATAACTTGCCCCATAAGGTGTAAAAAGAAATAAAAGCTGTCAATTCTGTAAGATGACCAGGGTTGTATGAATAAGTATGAATGAAAACTGAAGGGACAATCCAAAGACACAAACAACAAAACGATGACATACAAAGAGAAAAACACAGCGCAGAAAACTAAAATGATAAGCAACACAAACAATCTCACCTTTATCGAAAACATTTCAAATTATTTAAACTAAGAAGCTTAGTGTTTGAAATAAGATAAGTAATTCATAGTGTATAGAATTGCATTGGTATATAATACTTTAATGTATGACGCGAGTATCAATATCTGCAAACAGGAAAGAGTCATCAGAATAGTACATCTGGACTTCTACTTTAATACGGCAAACATATAACTCGCAATTGATTCGTTATGCAAGGGTCAGTAGCAATTATTCTGATTTCCTGAAACGTCATCTTTATCTGAGAAACAGGTTACTGGACCAGGGCTATAAAAAGATTCGCCATATTCGATCTCTTAAAAAGTTTATATTCCGATACCAAGATCTTGTCGAAATATATTCTGTCTCTGTAGAGACGATGGTGGACGATGGGTTTTCATAAAGTGAAAATGTATAAAGATAAGGAAGTCAACAAAAATGTCAAAAATATTATTATCAATGTGTAACGTAAATGTGTTTTTGACATTTACTTTTATAGTTAAAATACTTCAGGTGACTCGTGGTTGTTGATGGAGATGGTTCACGATAGATGGTTCACCCTCCTCACTGAATTTAGTACTGCCTTGACTACTATTTTACCTATTGTGTTCCAGTATTGTTATAAATACTGTTATAGTGACAGCCGAAACCTTTGAACCATAATGAAAGCGGGAGGTTTAACACCTTAAAATCTGATTCAACCCACATTTCTTTGGAAATGCCTGTACCAAGTCAGGGTCATTACGGTTTTCCCAGTTTTCCGGTTGTTGACTGATTTTGTCTGTTTATATACTTATGAGTTTTGACTTTCCCTTTGGAAGATTGTTCGGAGTTCGGTAATTTTGTTATTACCCTGATATCACTTTACCTACTAGTTCAATTAAAGACTGTACATATATCTATAAATACATGTAGAAACATCAGAATAATAAAAGGTATGTATGTGATGAGATAGCACTATTCTTTAAAATGCATCCACTATGACAGTTTATTGGCAATCATTAAATACGCCTTCCCGATGTCATATTGTAGATGATGATAACAAATCAAAGCGTGTTGGCTCTGGAAGCTATTATTTGTTAAACCAAAGCAACTGGGATATAGAGGAAATTGCCTCTCTTGATTTACAATATACTGACACTGTTCAGATAACGGAAATATCTTTAATAAAACACACAATCTGCATTGTTTTCTTCGATAAGTTCCCCCCATGAAATCCTAACTTATACACATTATGTCATATACGTTGAATTTATAAAATTTAAAATCATCGTTCCGTTTTGTACACTGAAATCATCGATTTCTCAGGACACAGAAATCCAGCAGGACACAGGCTTCCACAGTTTTTACGACAAATATTTCTACATATGACATATATAAGTAAATCTTCAGGCAGATATAATATGACCATACCGCTTTCTAATATGACTCATTCATTCTGGAAATGACACAAATACATATTCCATATACCACCAACAGAATAATTGATAGGTTCGTGATTACACCAAACATTAATAGTATCCCTGTTGCTGTAGAAAGTCACGATGAATAGGTCCTGCTCAATGATTTGCGATATAAACTGAAAATAAAAATTGATTTCAAGATTTCTAATTTTACAATGCATTTGTGTGATGTTTTTCTCAATGTTCTTTCTTTTTGGAGTTAAATTTTGAATGCAATAAAGTTCATGTGTACATTCTCAGTTCTTATAAAGTAATATATAATGAAGAGTTATGGTGTTTAGCTGATGTAACTGTATTTAAGTTTTTAGTTACCAACTCCTATATAATCCGCACATTTTATATAAAATCCTCATTTTTCCATAGAGAAATTGGAACAAAAATCTGACATCAACCAAAATTTGACTATAACATTAAATATTAAAGGACGAAGTCCTTTTAACTATATGATTTTTCATAAGAGTTGATAGCCAAAAATATGTTCACCGGAAGTTTAAAAAAAATAGATCAAATGATATTTAGAAACGCAAAAGAAATATATTTCAATGAAAAATTCCCAATTCTTTAATTATTTACTCTATGCAAAATCAAAAAATTCTAATAAAAAATCTCTATCTACGAGATTCTCGGTGGAAGAACGCGTAGGTTAAATGAACGGACAGCCATTTTGTTGTTGTTGTTGTAAGTAAATTCCTCCGTTGACTCGGAGCACCCTGCAATCACAGGTAAATGTCACTATTGGTGGTGGTACAATCCAGCCAAATTAAAAATTAAAAGAAAACTGTAAAAATTACTTGAAAAAAATAATACATTCCCTTCTCATTCCTTCCTCTAAACATTATAGGACTTCGTCCTTCAAACAGGTTGTGCCTGTCTCATATTATAATCATTATATGTAACATTGATCTTCTAAACTAGGCTAAACCGAACATCCTTGGTATTCGTTGTTGTGTTCACAATAGATAGGTGGTCGGTTTGTATAGGCTAACCTAACACATATTTCCTACATTGAGACTTTATTCAAAAGTTCGGTGTACACAAGATTCCGTTTTACTCAGGGTTCAGCTTAGATAGGTTTCACTGTACATTCAATTATGATTTTATATTGCTAAAAGTAAGTACAAAACATGACAGCTGATGTTTGGTAATTTGTATGTTAATAATTTAAAATTGCCGGTCTGGATAATATTCGGTTGATCATAAAATAAACTGTGCATGAAATGTTATTCCAAGATAGAATACTTTCTATATTCTTGATTTGGCTGAAATGTGACTTAGAATAGCATTCCGGAAGAAATGGCTGAAATGTGACTTAGAATAGCATTCCGGAAGAAATGGCTGAAATGTGACTTAGAATAGCATTCCCGAAGAAATGGCTAAAATGTGACTTAGAATAGCATTCCTGAAGAAATGGCTGAAATGTGACTTAGAATAGCATTCCCGAAGAAATGATGTTAAACATTTAAATGTCAAGTACGTAATAAATATAAGATTTGAAAGAGGAAGTTATCACCTTAAAACCTTATAGTTTATATTAGATATATATCTGTCTAACGTGCAAACTTTGTCTAGGTATACAAACGTTACACCCACACATCACAAGATTCTCTTATCTTCATCATCATCACGTTCTAAAAGATATGGTTGTCTCATTCATGTCCGTACTACAATCACGCAAATAGTTTTCACCATTGGTAATTAATCCTATCAATATTATGAAAAGTTTAAATATTGATGGTGCACAATTCCACGGATATCAACAAAACGAACAATCACCTCTCACTTGAAGTCATTGAACACAAAAATACCAAGACATATGATGTTGGAAATCCAGTCACGAAATGTGACTAGTTTAAACCGGTTAATGGTGATAACTTTAAACATTCTGTTCAGATTGGACGGGGAAAAGAAACACATAGTACTGTTTGACAATCTCACAAGCGACACCAACACAATCCGTTCACCCGAAAACATTGAACGAACAGATCACACACTATTACTGAATGAACATAGTTAACTAATAGAAAAAGATGATAAAACCGTCTTGTTATAGATCTGGCCCCGGCGCCACAAAACTTGAGAATTTATTTAAGTCTGAGAATATTCTCAAATAAGGAAATACTCAAATTTGATTGGCTGAGTTCCTTATTTGAGAATATTCTCAGACTTAAGTAAATTCTCAAGTTTTGTGGCGTCGGGGTCAGTATTTTAAAGATTAAACAATCAATAAGTTGTATAGATTTTATATCAGACAGTGATAAACATTCTTATCAAGTAACATGATTGGATGATTGTCAGCTTAATAATACTGACAGCTATGACTGACTGTTCTATCTTATACATATATATCTCATTGAAGAGAATTTTTTTTTTTTCATATATAATAATACGTCATTATATATACCTTCCCGAGTATATATCTTAACAATTTGCGAGTTATATAATTGGACTTCGTAAGTATGGTTTATGATATAAACTTTGAAAAGTTGGAATGTAGTGGTATTTTGGAAATAAATGGGAAAATATTTCGAACCATTCAGTTTTTTTTTTCATTTGATCTCTCATCCCTAATTGAATAGTCTCAGCCGCAAGTGATAAAGTCTACCAGTTGCTTACCCATGGTACTCCGGATTTTTCCACCACTAAAACTGGTCCCCATAATATCTGAAATATTGCTGAAAGTGGCGTTAAACACCAAAATCAAATCAAATCAAATCAAATCAACCAAATTGAACAGCGTATGATAGATAATAAACATAGTTGTCAATATCAACATAACCTGTTTTTATTACATATATAAGATGGCTTAGTGGTATAGCAGCGTGACACTAATGACTCTGTGATATAATAGACTACATGTACAGATTAGTTTACTTGTAATAATTACATAAAACAATCAGTGTCTGTAACACAACCCTTGTTAGGTCGTGATTTATGAGAATCAAATGCAATTAACAATCTATTCAAATTGAAATCCTGTTTTCCTTTAATTTTAATCTGAATTCAATATAACCACTGCGAACAGTGCTACATGCATGTCTAATAAAAAATAATATGAGTATGAAACGGTAGCTGGTGCTTTCTATGAAGCATGTCATCTTTAAATAGAAATGATATTGAATCAGATCTGATCTGGATTGTAACATATCATCGTCTTTCACAGCAAATTGATGCATGCAAGAATGCCTATACAACTAATACTGGGGTTGATATTGAACACAAAATGAAATTATATGAAAGCTTAATCCAAGAACACATGTTTGTACTATTTTCCTGTTTTGACTACTACCGGAATCGGTCTACATATTGCATGGAGTCATCGAAGATTTTTATCAGAACAGTCTGCAGTTCATCAAAAAATATTCTATTTGTTTTTCTTTATTGATAAAGAAGCTGTTCTGAAAGTTAGACAAAAACAATCTTTTTGGGGGGCTAGGAAGATAATTCCATTATGACGACATATTATCCGATCCAAAAGTCCGAACCAGATGTGTCCTGCATTCAAAAATATATAGTTGCTATGATTGTTAGATACCATATCGGAAATGACTCGTTAAAATCGAGCTTGATTTTCAAATGTGGAAGTGTACTTCGTTGTACAATAGGATGTACTATGTTTCCTGAATCCATAAAAAATACATGGTTAATAGCTCTTTTTGTTTTTACAAATGACAGGATTAAACCTTCACTGCCGTTATGATCAAATTTTACTCATCAAGTTCGAATTATTTTCACCTTGACACCTGTCCTTGAGATCTTTAATTATGTCATAAGTACTGATCGGCATAAATTAAGAACTCACGTGTCTATGGCTTATGATGGCCATGACTTCGGATTAGTTTATTCTGGGTTGTAGACCCTTTAAACTACTCAATTTATAGGTCGAAATATATAAAGATATGCAAGAAAGTTTTAGACTATAAGAAAGACAATTTTAAAACTCCAAAGGTATTAGAGTAGTGACTGGATGTCTCTTCAGCCTAATCTTGTTTTCACATTTTATGTATAAAACATAACTTATAAATGTATTTAATAGGTTTAATGGGTAAATATAAATTTGCTGTTTTAAAGATATTGCACTGACAATGAGAATATACCAATACGTGATAAAAGAAATCGTAAATAAAAATCTTGGAATTGAATATTCTGATAAAAACGTAGATATCTGACTTAGTGGGCACGACACTTTTCTGGTATGACCTTCATCAGGTAAGCTTAAAGTCAAAAGTTTGGAAACCAATGTGTGATTGATTTCATAAAAAGAATTGTTGATATAGTTTACCAGGGTTGGTTTGGTTTATGCTGCTTAACGATACTTTCAAAAATATTTCAGTTATATCGTGGCGGTCAGTTTTGTTGGTGGAGGAGACTGTAGTACCCAGAGAAAACCACCAACCTGTCGCAAGTCACTGACAAACCTTATTACATAATGTTGTATCGAGTACACCTCGCCATAAATGGGGTGATGGGCACTAATTGCACAGGTAGTTTTCAATGCCACGGCGGCCCCTATAGTTTACCAACTTGATGGCATATCATTATAAATTAATTTTAGAGTCACATGTCATTTCATACGTGTTTTGATTGGTTTAAAAAGTTGAGGTTATTTTCATATGTACTGAATCTGAACATAGACTTCGTTCTGAAGGCGTCGCGTGGCGTTGTCATCAGGCGATTTTCTTTCAATGAGGCAGCTTAGGGTTATTTAAATCTATTTTCGATTATTTGCCTTATTTTGAAAAAAATAAATATATTTTTCAATATCATAGCAAAAAAGTTTGAATTAATTCATAAGGATTGATCGAAATTATTTGTTTGGTTCATTCAAAATAACCTCAATCAGGTTGTACACACCCTTGCGTACCTTGTACCACCTGATTGAGGTAATTTCTTCATGAACCGAACAAAAATTGCGATCAATCCTTAAATACACTATCTATAAAATCTCCAAAACAACATGCACGTACCATTATTACAATATAATGAAATCTTAAAGACATGACACTTAGATATATCCCAATAATTTGACACATGGAAGGAACATTCAGCTTTTAATGAAAATCTTCTGTCCAATCAAGTTTTGATTGAAACAATCAATGCTAATAAAAGACAATAATTGGTCTAAAAGGATAAAATGTGTTTAATTTAGCTCTACTAATATTAAGACATGCTTTTCCTTTGGAATATTACAGACATGGATGTTTTCAATTATAGGTCGCATTAACAGTAAAAATGATTTGGGTTGTCTTGATATTGGCATGCTCTCTGTTTATTAGTAAATGCAAGTTACATTAGTAAAAGTAATTCATACAAACCGAGGAACTAATTTTTGTAATTCTTGCCATTTGTCTGAGTCATGCAAAGTAAGAATTTCATATTTCTGTTTATCAGAATATAAAAACACAAATAACAGATAAGTTCAGCTTAACAGGAAATCAAATTAAAAAAGAAAAACTCTACAACAAACGTAATGAATTCATGTGTCAACTTCCCTTTCAACAGTAGCAATATTACAAACTCTCATACTTTATTCTAAGGTTTGTGCCCAGTACAGTAATGTTCTCGATAGAGCTCAGATATTGACGGCGAGTATAGTATTAGAAACAGGAACTTCTTACCCTTCGCGAGTACATAGGTTCGCACTCGGTTTTTTACTGATAGGTTCAGTGTCTTTGGTTTTCTGTGTTGTGTTCTTAATTTGTTTTGTTTTTTGTTTTTGTTTTGGTTGTCGTTAACCTGTGTTTTGTGTGCCTAATGTTGCCAGTGTGTCTGGATTGACCATTCCTCATTGCCCCTCAGTTCTGCTTTCTCTAACATTTATTTAAATGCTTTTAATATGTTTAGTTCAAATGCTATATTTACAAATTATTGTTTGCATAAGGCATTCATTCTAATCTCAATAAAAACGTAGATATTAAATTTAGTACCCTTATGATCAAAATATTAAAAAAACAAGTAATTTTAAAATCCTTTCCATCTACGCTTAAATTAATGTATGCAAAGTTTATGCGTTTATTCTCATTTAATTATATTAATTTAAGCATACACTCGTAATGTTAGATATATTGTATGGTTGTCACTTAATGCATATAATTTGATGTTTGCGTGCGATACTTCTTATGTTGAATCATGCGCTATCCCATACCTATATTAAAATTGCTAGAGTTAGATCAATATGAAATGTTATTAAATAATATGTAAAAATCGGTCCTATTATGACAAAATCTGCCTGACTAATACGGTTTTAATTTTTCCTCTCATATTAATTGCCTATTTTAATACGGCATTTCGGCCCCGGGCCAATAAGTACTAACCCGGGGACAATACGGATAAATTCACTTCCGATTTTAATCCGAGCTGCATTTTACATAGAGTTCATTTCAAAACTTTCTCTTTTGCATAATTGTACAAATGAAGAATCATACTTTTATTTAAAATCATGTTTTCATACGAGATCGTCATCAGTAGTTCGAGGGGATATTACAATTTAGGGGAAGGAAACATGTGTTGTCATATTATTGGTCATCATTAGTGCCCTAAAAACCATGCTCATACGGTCCTGTCAATATATCCATACAGCCCTGTTAATTTATCCATACGGCCCTGTCATACGGACCAGTTAAATTATTTAATAAAAGTGTTACGAACTGGCTGTTTCTGTATTGGCCCTGGTATAGATTCTCAGTCAGCAGTATTGGCCCTCTACCCTACGGGCCTCGGGGCCAATACTGCTAACCTCAAATCTATTCAAGGGCCAATACAGAAACAGCCAGTTAGTACCACTATAATATACATACATGTATATTATTTCAAGATTTTCATTTCTAGATTCCTAGATTCCTAGCCTTTCTGAACAATGTAACACTTCGACGACTGAGTCCATATTTGTCATATTGTCGTCGTGGCCTAGTGGTCTAAAGACATTGGATATAAGGCTAAGCTATATCCTTTGTATTGTACCAAACCCGTGAGGTCAAATCCTCTGAAAGTAGAATAACAAAAATCAGCTCACAAATCTAATTCTAGCTCTGTTGATTTAATTTTCAGACATATATATTAGTAATACATTAAACAAGATTTAAAACAAGTTGAACTGGTGTAATTATAATGTAGTATTTTATATATACTCCTCCGTATAATCAAAGAATAGATTTGCTTCATTAAACCAGACATGGCAATACATTAGTGATCGTATAACAATATATACTTGGATCAAAGAAGTAATGGACAACTTCACAACCTAACTTGTGTCGTTGAATTTAATTTTGCAATAATTTAAAAGTCTTGTATATTATTATGTCGTCGCAAAGCTTTCTCGTTGCCTGTGAAAACATTTGATTCAATAATGACGGCCAATATCAAATGTTTGAGAATATCAATAAAATAAGGTAACCGTTAATTGAGAAAAGCTATTTTTCTAGATTTGATTCATCGAAAACGTGAGAACGTGTAATCGCGTTTACCTTTTTTTATGGCAATTATCAACAATGGACATGCTCTTGCTACATATAGAATAATATTCTTTTTAAACATTTTATTATATATATTCTGAAAAATACCATCAACATTAAAGGTGCATGCAGCACGAATCAACAAACGTATGCTATCAATACACTAGCTACTTTAAATACAATATAATTTGCTGTTCTTTGTGTGGATATAAACAGCTTTGATGCTATGTTTCATGTACTTAGCAGCGATGATACACCCCATGGCGTAACGTTACTATGTAAATGTACTAAGCAAATATTGTGTCTCCGCCAGTCATGAAGATCGTTGTTGTAGCTTGATTTATCTGTAGAACATTTTGTTCTTCTCTTCAATGTTTGATATTTACATTAAAACCACGTCACCCCCAAGATATTAAATAGGGTAATATGTCAGTGCAGTATGTGGTACATCTCTTAACTTACTAGAAGTAGACATCTAAATAGAAACTGTGGGCTTTTTAAGTTTATAAATTACTATTGACAGCAATGAGACTACAATCCATTACTATAATCAACTCTAATTGATATTATCAGTCTAATAAAGGTCAGCACTATACAGTTATATTTGGAATAAAACCTAGCCAGAAACTGTGATCTTGTAAAACAGAGCCCGGGGTCATATTAATGTTATTATTACTTAGCACTCGCATTGAAATTATATTATGGTGTATAGCTTTTTATTTTAAGCATTCAAATATTGTCATGTTATATCAATAGCTGCAACCGTATACCGAGCCTGATTGTACCCGTCTTGGCGTCCAATGAAAATACAGCATATTTCTATGAACCATAATATATTTTAATAAAACATCAAGATACAATAAATATATTGTCTTTCATACTGATAACGTTTTGTTTCGGAGTTCAATATACATTACAATACCATTTTTACTAGATAGTCTAGTTGTTGAAAGTTCAAATATAATCGGACGTAAACAATTAGATATGCCATCAGACATGTTATGGTTTATGTATACCCTATACAAGATTATAATTTACTTAATGCTGAGTTGACCGATAACATAATAGATCATTGTTTGAAATGGAAGTTTCACATCTACTATTTCCTGTGTTGTCAGATACGTAAATTAGTTTATTTTAGAATTATTTTTATACACCTTTTCGGAACGGAAGATTAGATTTAAGCCGCTAACTCTCCCGACAATGAATTTTAATCCTACCTGTTGGGTTTCTTGTCGTACAGTGATAATAGATGCTTCCATTCTTGGCATAATTGATCTGGGATCTTAAACATTTAATGTTGTTTAATCGTGCTTGTCGTTTGTGGGTGTAATTATCACAGATTCTCAGTTACTTTAATTAATTAATCGTTAGAGCAAAGAAGATAAAAAAATCAATTTACGCCTTTTAAGGAATATCTTGTTTATATAAAAACACACAAAGTTGAAGTAATAAAACCATTATCGACTGAGCTTACTTACGCTTTTGTCTATAGTTGCTACCCACTAACCTACACGAAGTGATAAAAGTCTTTCCGGTCACAAAAATACGCACGAATCGGCAGTAAAATGTAAATTATGAAAATACAACGCTGTGTCGGAACAGGTCCAATATATATTTCACAATCATAAAAATCGATGCCCTGAACACACATATACACGACCGCTCAGTTTCCTGGTTTCGTACAGGTAACCAAACGATCGGTGAGACAACTATTTGAATTTGACAGTATTTGTACATACATATTAAAAATAAATATTGCAGCTTATTTTTCCTTTGGATATTAATTCGCAAACTTTCTTTATTAATACACCATGTACTTTTTTTCTTCTTATTATTTGGCTGTAGGAATTAGGGAGTTTATACACACTGGAAAAAATGTTGTCCAATGCCACTTTTTATCGTGAATTCGGATCTAGTACTTAATCAATATAGATATAAAAAAGTAGAAATCTAATTAACTGCACACGACGTGTTTCTGGAATACCTTCATAAGGTACGATCAAAGTCAAAAGATTAGAAAGCCAAATAATTAAAAAGTCTTCTTTGGCAGTAATCCCCCCCAAAAAAATCCCAAAGGCCTAATAAGGATATCCTAAATAAGCAATGGGCACCTATGCCTGAAGGAGATTTAGTAATAATACATTTTAACAATAAATATATCCAATAAAGCCATGTCAATGTTGACACACTAGCTACCGAGAGGACTACTAGTTCATCAGCAGAGGTATCGACCCAATGGTAGTAATACATACGTACATATCTAGATATCTTAAAAAGTATTTTTTTCTCTCAAAAATATATAACGATATATAAACCATCATGAAAATGTAGATCATAAGTTTGAGAAATCGATATTTGATGTTAATTTAGTTATTTGTTTGAATTTACATCAAATATCATCTTGTAAAACTTATTTTTCATACATTGCTGTATATAATTATCTACTGTTTACCTTTATGATTGTATACATACCACCCACTACTATATACAGTTTTCCATTTTATTTTGTTTTTATTTTATCAGAAAAATAGTTTCTGAAACATGAACTATTAATAAGCTTATTAGAATTTACTCCTATCAAATTCTATACTTGGTGATTTTCGTTTCAGTACGTTTGCATGCAAGAATATGTAATACAGATTCAACAACCGAATAACTATTTGACCAGAAAAATAGAATCAAAGGCTAAACGGATAACACCATAACATGATATGAGGAAGAAGACATGCCTGAAGATACCAAAGGAGTAACCAGAAACCATAAATAGAAGAAGAACAGACACTACAACGGACAAAATGAAGGACAGACAATACAATGGTCAAAAGGAAGGACAGAC
>MJUT01033248.1:403079-423058 GCA_002080005.1 Gigantidas platifrons
ACAATACAATGGTCAAAAGGAAGGACAGACAATACAATGGTCAAAATGAAGGACAGACAATACAATGGTCAAAATGAAGGACAGACAATACAATGGTCAAAATGAAGGACAGACAATACAATGGTCAAAAGGAAGGACAGACAATACAATGGTCAAAATGAAGGACAGACATTACAATGGTCAAAAGGAAGGACAGACAATACAATGGTCAAAATGAAGGACAGATAATACAATGGTCAAAAGGAAGGACAGACAATACAATGGTCAAAAAGAGGAAGGACAGAGAACACAATGGCCAAACAGAAAAAGGACAGAGAACACAATGGCCAAAAAGAGGAAGGACAGAGAACACAATGGCCAAAAGAAGTAGGGAAAAGAACAAATACTTATCTACAAAGGAGGAAAATAAGACAAAGTAAAATGTAGTTGCCAATGAATTAGATGTGTTATTAACCATCCAGATCGCTTAACATCAGATATTTTTTGTCTTCAGAAGTACATTTAGTGAATGTTCTGAAGCTATAAAATATCTGTTCTCATCATTTACAACATGTACAAAAGCCGTGGGAATAATGATTTAAAGGAATCATGCTGCCTTTCACAGTTTCTGCAGTTCTGTATCGTTATTGTAAACGTAATTGATTTTAAAGTGAACATTTTACATTTCTTTCTGATTAAAATAATGACACATTTTTAAAATGTAAGATTTGAATGTTATCGTAGACACAGAATAACAGTCAATGATAACAAAAGGAGCCGACATTAAAGTGTTTGATGTCGGGATAGTAATAATGGAGTATAGTGGTGAAAATGAGGCGATCTATGTATGAAATTAAATAGACATTAGTATCTATTAAATTTATAACTGCATCAGATAAATTGAATCATGACCCCACAATATCACAACCTTGTTTGCAGGGTTTTATGGATTCAGATCAAATAGCATGTCTTTATTCTATAATGATTTATTTGTTATTCTATATGGTACTGTAAGATATATATTATTCTCTTAGTGGACAGTTCTTTCCTTGTGTTTAAGGTGTATACTCTTATTTTAAACAGTTGTGGGCGTATTGTACGTGATAGATTGTTTAATATTTATACTCCTTCTACTCTCAACTTGTAGCTTGTATTTTCTAAGACATATATACAGTCCATCTAAGTATTCAACTCACTACAAACCAAACTATATTATTATGTATGGTTTTCCTGCTATTTACCTGATGGGAGTCATGTGGTGTTTTTGTTTTGGGTTCGCATTTGTTGCCTCATTATTCCCTGCAATGTAATGTCGGGCAAAATGGTACAGTATTTGTAAGATAATTTCACCAGAATTTGTTTTTTTTTGTTGATAACGCGCATCTAGGAAGTGACATGAATTACACCAAAAACATCAAGGCGACACAAATGCACTTATGTAGGTGTTTATCGACAGACGTAACATGAGTAAAGTGTGTATCTTAACTGCCCACTAGCGGCCGTTTCACACTCATTTTCATAATTGAAGATCTTACTGTGCTTATGAAATACAGAACAACAATACAAGCGTTGTTCCTTTACATTGATTTGTATCTAACTTTCATTTACATCCTTTTCCTTTCTGACTAAGTGTAAATAAATATCTATCCACGTACAAATGTACTGGCCATGCATTGCTTATGTCAGAAGAGTTAACATGAAATAAATGTAGATGTATAAAGCATAGATAATCATACAACATTAATTGGCATAGTGCCATAGGTGTTCAGCTGTTTTTTCCCACATACAGAGTAACGGAATATGGTTTTGCTATGATCATGTCAGATTTGTAATGTTTCACTTGAGTTGAAATAAAATTGTAATTATATAAGTGAAAATTAATAAATGAGCAAATGGACTTACAGTCGATTAAATAGAAAACTAAAATGAGTAACAACGGTAAGGAAGAACGACCACAAACTAAGCCAATTATAAAGCTGATTAATGTGTATCTGTAATATGATTTTGTAATATTTAATCACATATTTAAAATCTCCTATATCAACATAGTGTATTTAATGTGTTGTAACAGGGCTTTGTCGTAATGAAAAGAGTAAAAACCTTTGAAGAGAAATATCCATAACTGAAGCAAATACTGGGTATTCCTGATTTATTTCTCCTTTATCATTGCTTATAACATCAATTGAAGAATACAATATTCAGCACAATCAAGAAAGTCTTTTTTAGTCGATGCTTTGTTGATATCAAATCGACGATTAGATATTAAAAAAATGAAATATACCACGAAAAGAATCCCTATGAAATAAATATTTGGACTGGAATATTGTCATGACACAATTTTTCATCGGCTTCTCTCGTTATAGGGTTTGGAATTACCAAACATGTGGCAACGGTTTATTCTGATCGTTCGTGTTATAATTTAAGCAATTTCAGTTTAACTTATTATCGCCAATACATTTATGGATGTCACTGTGGATTGTTCGTTGGGTTGAATTACGGATATGTCCGCGAGTGACAGAATACTTTGCAACAAGGTGCTGATATCTTCTGAAAAGAATGAAGGATGAAACGAATCTTAGCAAAATTGAAACTGTCTATTTTGTCTTATACTCTGGCAGAAAGATGAACAATGATGTCAGTGTCGAGGAAAAAGTCAAGAAAAAGACAAATTGACTAGTTTCTGCTGTCTTTTTTTTTTATCTCAAATTTTATTTGGACAGAACAACATCAATATACCTGGTTGTGAGATGAGATGCTTTGGCTTCTGTAATTATTTTGTCTTGCTATTGTATAAATTCTGTCTCATAAGAGTGAAGGAATATATATACAAGAACAATTGAAGATACCAAAGGGATAACCAGAATCGTAAATTGAAGAACAGACACCAGAATGGACAAAAGGATCTTCAAAACAATACACTGAAAACTAAAGGTTGATCAACATGACCCCATTGACAACCAGGGTGAACTCATGTGCTCCGGAAGGTATGCAGTTCCTGCGCCACATATGCCACTCGCCGTGCTACTCTTCTTGCACACACAGTAATAAGTCATAAATGGGGAAAGGACCAAATTGTGATTATGACAAGCGGAACATTTTGGTGGTCATTTGTGACACAGTCATTCCATACAACGAGAGAGAAACAGTTGTTTGAAAGAAGATATGGGTTAACAAATGTAAAATGATCACCTCTGAAATCAAGCAGCATATCTGAAATAAAGACAACCTGACTAACGCCGATTGTAAAACAACCCAACATAATCCCACCACATTGTTGTGTCCGTTCCAACCCTGGGTCTGTATTTCCAACCTCATGTGTCGTGGTCTGTTTTGTGTTCAGTAAATTGAGTTGAAAGATGATTGTTCGTTTTATTGATATTGGTGGAATTGTTGACTATCACTAGTTGAACATTCCTGTCGTAATGGATATATTATATATTTTGTTTATTTACAATATAATGCGATATATTTGATAACAATAACACATATCAATGCATGTTGTGTTAGGTTTGATTGAAATGCTTTCTTTCAATCCCTGATGTGGTATTAATGCCATTCATATTGGTAATTAATGTCGAGTTTATTAAATAAAATGTACAATTTATGTCTAGGTTTGTATTTACATCAAATAGTTCCCTACACATATGGTCTTATTAGTATATATAATAAGTCTGCACATAATACCAGTAGGTATAACGCAATATGCTTATTGCAATTATATGGACAAATGTCAAACTTTTGTGAAAATTGTATATTAGAGAATATATATCTACACAAGGTGCAATAGTTCATAATTTATCAGTTTTGTCGTAAAAATTCCGAATCAAGACGAAAACCATTGAATTTGTGTATTATGTCTGTTCCACAAACTGAAGTCATGTGTCGCGGAGGTATTAGCAGACCTTGCTCGACTGGTTCCATATGTCGTTTTACTATTGTTCTACATCTGATGAGAAGATATGAAGGAGGAAATGATGGGTTATTCCTGCCACTCTATCAAATAATTATAGCATGTGAACTTTCATAACGTAATTGTATAATTAAACGATTTGACCTGAGTTTTTTTTTTATAAAATTTGTACAATGTAATAATATATATACAATATAGGTGTATTGACGGTAAATATAGAATTTATGTGGCGAGGCTTTGAACTGATGGGGAAAAGACGAGCTTTAGTGAGTCTTTCCATCCATTTCGTGATGAGCCACATCAATTCTATATTTACCGTCAATACACCTATATTGTTTGTATCAAAAGGTCCATAACAACTGCCAAATCGACTGAAAATAGCTAATGGAAGAGTAGTTCTAATAATTTTCAATGATGTCATATGTGACGTCAGCACTTATACGTTACCGTTTCTTTCTGTCGCTCTACGTGAGTCGGGTACCAAAAATACTTTATTATGTTCATGACTAAATAACAGTGAAGTTTATTTGACACCCTTTATTAGTACTCAAAATCACATATAATTGCAAGATAAAAAAAATCACGACCCATTTATTATGACAAATAATAACCCGATTTCAGGATAAATTGTTATATTGACATTAAGTATTGACCTGGTTACAGAGATCATTATAACAGAAAACAAAACATATTACGTTGTCAACAGTGTCAGTTTGTTACTGTACAGACATGAGCATTAATAATAATAATAGAAGTGTACGTCTTCTCTAAGATACAAAGAAGAACTTGAATTGTTAAATCAATTCCAGTCTGTGTGAGAGGTGATTGATCGTTTTGTTGATATTGGTGGAATTCTTGTCCTCAATTGTTTAAGAAGATTTCTGTCCGTAACATTTTTTTTCTATATTTAACATGATCACATATATGTATTTTATATACCATAATATATACAAGTTCAAGTTTTCAAAGTACTCTGGTTTCCTCCACCAATAAAATTTACCTCTGCGATATAAATAAAATATGGTGAAAGCGGCTTGAAACACCATAATCCTAAGCCTAACATGTTTCTGAACACAATAAATCTCTGTAAAACCATTTTTGATTGTAGTAAAGTGTAATTTATTCTGATTTTATAATACAATGTACATGAGTAGGTTTAAAATATATAAATAAAAATGTCAGCTATCGACGTCTTCAATAATTTGCAAGTAACTAATATATTACATAATATATGCATACCTGCATCACCTTAACAGTACCGGTAGGAAATAGGTTGCAGATTTCAATCATTACAATAATATACAATGTACCTTATGCTTTAACTTATATAGCCTCGTCAGATATATAGAGCCGCACATAATAAATGGACAATAGACATTTTATACGACAATCATGTTACAATCTCCAGACTATGAACTCCATCAAGCATTTCTAAAATATTACAGTTCCCGAACTAGATTCTGAAATATGAACTTAGTTATATCTTTACTCTCATGTTATTGCAAAGATTAATAACTAAATTAGTGTATTAGATGACAGAGAACCAGACAGTATAATATACATGCACATAGACTAAAAAAATCCTTCGGCGTTGTATACAATATCAGGAAACAGACTGCTTTCAGTTCCTAGTTTACTGCACTAATGATATCAATACGTGTTAATAGTGAAATGGATTTTAGTCTCATCGCTGTCCAAAGTAATTTGTAAGTCTAATGTGTTTACTCACAGCTGAAATATATAGAGCTCTGTTAATTTGAAAGATATATTACGCATAATAAGACATTCTATTGAATTATTGGATTACCACTTTAAACCAGTAGGTTTTTTTATGTAATAGATATCAGAACAGCAATGAAGATATTTCGAAATAACACATCGATATGTCAATGACCGTTTTTGCTCTGACAATTTAAGAAGAATATTAGATTTCTAGTAGATAGACTTTATATGTATATTTTGTAGTAATCTATACGGATCAGTACAATATATTACAAGATATAACTGGGGATATGTACTTCCGCATCTCAACATTCTTAATGAATTCTGTATATAGTTCTGGTGGTGTTTTTGTACAGATGAAATAATTCACTTTTAAGATAATTATTCTATGACGTGTTTATTGCTATAACAAACGATACAATAAGTATAGAACAATAAATCAAAATTAAACTAGGTATAGACCTGTTTTGTATTGTGTCCATGTAAGTTAGTCCTGTCCTTTCGGAGTTCACCACAGTTTTTATTTTATTTTTTGTCGGCCTCGTGCTGCTTAATCTTTATTTCATTGTGTAGTATGCTGTGGATTGTTGTTTTTCTGTTTGTCTATTTGTTGTTCTCGTGTTGTGTGTCCTTCTTCAATCTATGGTTGGTGGTTCTCTCTGGGTACTCCGGCTTCCTCCACCACTAAAACTGGTCGCCATGATATAGCTGAAATATTGTTGAAAGTGGCGTTAAACACCAAAAAATCAATCAATCAATCAATCAATCAATCAATTTATTGCTTCTGGTTCTCCATTCGGTATCGTCTAACGTTTCGTGAAAATATAACGAAAATGGAAATCTGGAGATAGCACGACTATATCATGTGCTCTTATTTACGGAAAATGTTCTGATTTGATATCTACACGTAATCATCATAAAAATATGTTATTTCAATTAAGTACAAATAATGTTTACTGAAAACCGGTTATTAATTATGTGCCATATCCATAAAATATTGTTTATAAATTTACATATTCGATCAGTTGCTGGCTAAATACATTGATACAAGTATAACTTTCATATAGGTTTACATAGCCTTATACGTCTAAACTCTGCATGACAGAACACAACCTTAAACTATTGTTCACTCATTTCACATAAAGCGTCTCATTGGATTTCAATATGTTGACTGTAGAACACACATGGGGAAACTTTCCGTTTTTCACGCTGTTTACCTCTCTTCACATACTAGCAGCTACAGTGTTGTCATTTGATCGATATACCTAATAAAGTCATTTGCTTGTTCATAGTTCATTACTTAAGTGACAGTTATTAGTCTAGGTTGAAATCAAAGATAACAGAACACGTTTGTTTTTCCTACAACAGTGTTTTGGTATTAAAGTATAAAGTAAACATGTTTCTGTACGAAATTGTTGCACTGATTTTCAGGAAAGAGATAAATAGGTGAACTTTTCATAAGGACACCATGGGTAGCTTGTCTGCAAAAAACATACCCAAGTGAGATCTTATAATATCGTTGTTCCCATTGTTGGTCCATCCGTAATAGTTTGTCTTATGAGAACTGCTTAATCAAATGAAACCAAGACTGGAGATAGAAGAAATGATGCGAATCGAACCTAAGATCTAATATTCTTAAACAGAGGATAAAGCAGTTCTCAATTTTCACGGAAAAAGATTTTTGTCTTACACCCCCTCGGTGTAAGACAAGCTACACGCCCTGTTTCCCACCAAAAGTAATCGTCGCTTCAAGATTTTCCAGTGTTATTTATAACTCTGCTTGTGATCCTTTGTTAATATTGTTTGTAGATGTGATTAAAATAAAATATGCTTTACAAAATATAACGGTAACCAAATTCTAATCTACCTTTTAAAACTCTTAATGCCGTGTTATTTGTTTACGTTTGCGTATGATTTTTGTCAACAGTTATCGATTTCCTGTTCACTGAATCAATCAGCTGACCGAGTTATTGACGTCACAGTGAAATGACATACATTTCTAATAACAGTGTTTGTGTTGATTTTTTTCGTTTAAAAGCAAACGTTTTCTTTACTATTGTTATATTTATTGTGATATGAAAATCGAATTTTAAATATTATTAAAATTTGAAGCGTTCGTGATTTAGTGTTTCTTTCACATTGAGTATTATTTCATTGATGGTTGTGATGCGGCCGTCTTCGAATGTACACACTAGAAAAAAAATTGGGGGATGTCTGTGTAAGAAAAATAATCAAACACCGATGACATGTCAAGATTGAGAAATCTTAGACACCCTCGGGTAAGATTTCAATCGTTCTCTGACTCCGAGAGCATCGTCAGAGAACGATTAAAATCTTACCCTTGGGTGTTTGAGATTTCTCTATCTTGACCTGTCACCGGTGTTAGATTCTATTATACCACCATACTTAGCATCACACAACCGAAAGGCGGTTTGTGGAAACTAACAGTTACGATGTCGGTCAAATAGGGGATTGTATGTTGAAAATGATATATATCGAGTCCAAATTTGATCGGTCGTTTACTACGGAATTAGTTCTTAATTGTCCACCACATCTGTTGAGGTATCTAAAACATCTGCGTATATACTCCTACAGTTAATTTGTTTTTGTTTCTTGAACATGGTACTCTACAATATAGACATTAGTATGTTTTAGTGTTATAATCTATTACATCTTACACTGATAGTGTTTACTATCTGCATTACTTGTTACAGATAAAGCTTACATGGCGCATGTTCATTCATAAAAACTGGCATTGAATCAAGACATTCATATAATTCTGAAATTTAAGTTTATAGTGATGGTTAGCAATTTCACCAATATCTACAAAACTAACAATCACTTCTCACCTCCAATCATTGAATGTAATATTTGAAATCGGGAAATTGGGACAGGCACAAAAATGTGACGCGGGTAATCCAGTTAATGGGATTCCATTCCTTCCCTTCATGAAAATTGGATTTCCAAGTGCAATAAATACAAATACAATATGAACAAACGATAACAAAAACATGCATTTAACAATTCATATTAAACTCATCAAAATGTTACGGTGTCCAATTTACGTGATCATCTGTTAAGGTTATAATTGCTAGGAATGTTAACAGCATTCTCACTTCTAGAATTCAGTACAGAAACATGAACTTTGACGCATCAACTATATTCAAAGCAAAACATATAAAGACAGAAACATGGCCTGTTTGGGTTAATGATGTTGAAATAATCAAGTTCATATCTTTTGCAACAATAATACCGTTCGAATTAATAAATGGGTAAAATTATAATGCACTGCATATTAAGAAGAAAAAAAAAGGAATAAGTAATTTTCATACGATCTGTTTTATATCTGAAGCATTGATTGTAAACCTTTCATCATTACTATATCGAAACACAAATATTTTATTTTATAGGTAAAATTCAAATACGAATGATAACTGTATAACAACCATTCACAATCCATCATTATACGTAATATTAAATGTAATGATGTCACTTATTATGAAATGAAGATATTTTCGAGACAATCAACTAAAACAGAAAGCTGAACATATAATAGTTTAGTGTTCTACGAATGGATATCAATCATTGATTGTCCACTATATATAGACCAGTATGTTGACATCACGTAGCACTGCCTGTAACCGAATTGATGTGTCTTTGTTGATAATATACCTATCACTTCCTCGTGGTTTCTTTGTTTGTGTATATGATTTATAACACATAAAATAATCTTTATTATACATTTCTAATAGGCTATGCATAGTTGATACTGATAGAATGCTTAATTTTGTTGAAGTGTCTGTCACAAGCCAGGAAAGTGAGCGGTCATGTATTAGTGTTAAGGATATCAGTTTTGTTTCTTTCTATCATATACCGACAGTGTGGTATTTCCTGTTTGTCATTTTATTTACAGTGACAGACCTGACAATGATTGTAGTTGGTCTGGTATCAATAAAGATAAGTCTGTTCTGGAATTCAGTTGATGCATTTTTGATGAAATAAAAGGGATTGATCTCAGATAATACAATTTATTAATATAATTGGCTTTTTTAAAATTGTATCTTGTCAAGTAAATGCACTACACTTACGTTGTTAGGTATAATATATCCATTTCCATGGCAACTAATTAGTATCTCTGTACCAATGATCTGACGTTCCTTTTAGTAGTGTCATTTGATCAATTTGTAAGTTTTTAGTCATGATGAACCAATCTCTAACAACAATATTGTGTTCTTGCTTACAACCTATAGGTGAATAATTGACAGGAGAACATTGCTTTATGACATATATAGGTTAAATGTATATCAGTGAGAGTTCAGGCTCAGTACTAATAACAGGTTATACAGAGTGAAGGCAAACTATCCATATGAAATTGACAAAACAAGCTAGGACAAACCTGCAGCAGTTCAATCCAGGTACAAAAGGAACAAACATGTGGAGAAAATGACGTCCAAAGCTGTAATATGCTAGAATTTAAAGACATTTTATCGCCAATATGTTATTGCAAACGATGCAAATAAGCAGTGTCCATCAAGATGGTATTCACTTGAACATAATAGTTTCTTTTTCTTTCGATATTTCGACAAACAATAGAGCTAATCTTGCCTGGTAAATTTATGTTCAGTCGAACGTTATTTAGTTTTTATATGAACGGGATCTGCAATAGAGGTATACTAAGATGAACACTTAGTGTTAAAAAATGATAGATTACATTCACTATTAGCTGATATTAGGTAAATGTTGTTATATATAATTAACAGATTAAATATCTAATTTCATGATTGTCTATTTCAGTCTGGTTCGCGTTATTCGATCTTTAGTTTTATGTGTATGTTTTGTTGATCGTTGCTTGTCCTTTTGTACTTTTTCTTTTGGTCATTGTGTTGTTTGTTCTTCTATATACGGATTCTGATTACCCCATTGGTATCTTCAAACTCTTCTTGTAAGAGTCTTCGTGTTATATGTAGGGTTGCCGAGACTATTTTACTACCTACTGTTTTATCCAAAAGGTCTATAGAATATGCTTTACGCTAAAAAAAGAAGATATCTTTTGGTGCCTCGGGTACAGAAGAAAAATACATACTGATTTGTGTTGACTAATGACAGGTGCTGTCTTTACTGGAGTATTGTCTGATAACATTTTTAATAATAAAAGGTATGGTCTTCACTAGATTATTGTCTGATAATTAGGCTGTGCATACTAACAGGTTTTTTGAAGATTAATGTAAGATGTCCGGTTTACAATGACTTGAAGATATGAGTGTCTTTTATCGTCATAGATAATTAACAAACACGAACAATCAACAGATGATCATTAAAGCTTTGTGTTTATGGTGTTAACAGTCACTTTCAACAATATTTCAGTTATATCGTGGCGGTCAGTTTTATTCGTTTAGGAAACCGGAGTACCCGGAGAAAACCACCGGCCTGTCGCAAGTCACTGACAAACTTTATCACATTATGTTGCATCGAACACACCTCGCCTGGGTGGGATTCGAACTCACAACGTTAGTTGTGATAGATACTGATTGTGACGGCCCCACAGATGATCATTAAAGGTCAAGTCTTACAACTGAAATAAATGAGTTTTATACCGTTTGATTTTACTAACATTATATACTAAACGATGTATAAGCATAAACATGATTGATTGATTGATGTTTAACGTCCAGTGAGCAATTTTTCAGCTATATTCAGGACGAGAATAATTTAAACGCCACGGGACTCGAAACAAAGAAATGTGATGGGTAGGGACGGAGAATTTTTGCCAGTGCAACAGGTCTCTTATGGACCACTCATCATGAGCATAATATTCATAATGAGCTGTTACACTGGGTTCTTTAACGTGCGAAGAGGGTGGCAATCTCTCAACACGGAACCTCGGTTTTATTTACGTCTCATCCGAAGGACGGGTTTACGCTAAAAACATATTAGTCTACAATGAAATCAAAATAACACTATTTAGGCTTTCTTTTGTTGGTCAAAGAACATATCAATATATTGTCACTTCCTTTGTAGTGATTTAATGTCTTCTGTCTGTATCCATCATTCTGGTGGTACTTTTGTTGGTCAAAGAACATATCAATATATTGTCACTTCCTTTGTAGTGATTTAATGTCTTCTGTCTGTATCCATCATTCTGGTGGTACTTTTTAGTGTTATCGTTGAATCAAGTATTTATTTAAACGACACTTCAGTAAATATTGTCCATCCATGCCGATATGAATTAGTCTTTGATGTTGTACCATGTACCATGATGCTATTGATGCTATACCTAAATTGACAAACAGTTCATAATAACCAGGAACAAATGAATAATGCAAATGAGTATATTCAGTCGAAACACATTCTATTCATGCACTTCGGAATTAAGACAGTAAAGAAGATGTATAATACCGTAATACGAAGAGGTAATATGGAAGAATACTGGATATATATGTATAGTACGGATCATATGGTACCTCCGGTTCTATGGTTCCGTGCAGTCATGTGCTACTTCAATGAATTGTGCATGCTTTATTTTTAATATAACTACCATAGGAACTCCATATGCATTACATACGCAATTTTTTTTTCTGGTAGAGAGTAAATATGGAGGACTACCAGACACATGTTATGTTACACCATATCGCTATTACACAGTGACATTAATACTGGTGGAATTACATACATATACTGTAGATGAATACATAATAAATATATATAATAAATTGTCTAATACATTCAGTTAGTTTATGTATCTTAAATCTATGAGCACTTGAGTTCACCCCCGGTTTTTAGTGGGGTTCGTTTAACTCTATCTTTAGTTGTATATGTATGTTTTGTAGATCGTTGTTTGTCCTTTTATACTTTTTCTTTTTATCATTGTGTTGTCTGTTCTTCTTCGATATACGGATTCTGATTGCCCCTTTGGTATCTTCAAACTCTTCTTACAAAAGTATCATAAAACTTTCTAATTAATTCAATAAATAAGTATACTCATATTTTCAAAGCATAAGCAATATTGTTTTAACATAAAAACTGCACACAGACACTTATGCAACGACATAGAGTTAGTCTTATTCTTCTAACTCCCCTTTTAAAATTCATTTCCATTTATTCTTATTCTATGGTATTACTCCTACATTATTTTATAGACATGATAGATTTC
This sequence comes from Gigantidas platifrons, assembly GCA_002080005.1. Taxonomy (NCBI): domain Eukaryota; kingdom Metazoa; phylum Mollusca; class Bivalvia; order Mytilida; family Modiolidae; genus Gigantidas; species Gigantidas platifrons. The sequence continues at coordinate 415,841 of MJUT01033248.1, forward strand.
TTAACATTCAAAGTTTGTACATAATTGTCTATTTTGAGATGTCTGTTAAACCATATGGACTGATATTTGATGTGTGCTAAATGTGTATTTATCTCTACCACGTGTTTCATTCAGATCAGTAGAGTGTTGTAAAGTATTGACAGAAACCAACAGTTCGTGAATATTTATGTCAATACTGTCAGAGTCGCTATGTGCCATTCTAAGTCATCATTGTTGTATAAAAATAACATTTCTTTTAATTTTGTTAGACTTTTTCAATTTCACCATACGCAGAGATCTATCTTGAATCTGTCTGATTCTTTTCCCCAAAGGAATTGTATTGCTGCCAGAAGTTGAATAAATATAAACAAAGTTATTGACTTAATTACTGTTATTTTCCTCACATAGATATACAAAATCACGATACATCAACGTATTCAGAAGAGCATTATCTTTTTCAATTTCATATACCAATGATTTTTTCAGTTCGATTCCGATTTAGACGTTTTACTTTCAAATCAATTCACAATTCTTTTTTATCTTTATTTCCGGATAATTGTAAGTGATGTACTAATAAATAAAATAATAGAGAAAAAAAAACATTTCGTCTGATCCCTTATTCACTGCAAATAAGCCAGATCTGCCTGAATTGTATATGATTAAAATTCATGTTCTTGAATAAAAAGTGCCAAGTCATTTTCATAAGATAAATGCTGGAGTTGATTAAATATTATTTATCTTGATTTGAGGCATTATAATAGTCCTCTGCTGTAAACGTTCTTCGCCTGGTAACATACATCTTTGCAATAAATAGTTGATAAACTGGATTATTTTAGGATTATACATTTACGCAAAATAATTTTAGATTTTCTGTTATTTAAATTGGTTTTTAAAACATATCGTCTCCATTCACATAAATAATCTCTAAATAAATATCATTAAAAAAAAACCTCTCTGAATAAAAAAAAATATTTGGAATCTATTTTGGTTGTTTATTATATTTGTATTTTTGTTTATACCATGTATATATTTTTCTGCGTGTTTCAAGCGTGTGTAAGCCTGAATGACAGTCAGGGACGGTTGAGAACGAGACCTTACAACATGAAATCGTGGTTCCTCTCAAAATTTCTATGATAGAGGGTGCAGAGAAAGTAGGCCAGTGCTCAAGGATTCCTATTGGCTAAATTGAGACAACAATTTCGAAAGTTTTACGGTTGAAATCATGATTTGGATAACTGTTGCACACTATCTGTGTCGTTAATGACCAGGAATATGTCTCTCTTATCGTAGTCACAAAGCCATCCTCTTTTCTTCTTTTTTCCGTTCCACGACATGTCACCATTAAAAAAAAAATACACGATGGGTAGTACGGACGTGAGTGCACCTCGGGTGGGATTCGGTATTGGTTGAATTGTTTCCTATCAGCAACCAAAGCCTTTAAGTTATTTGGCTTTCTCATTGTTAATTTCATCACTGTTTAATCGTTCTCTTAATAATCAGTTTGTGAGAAGATAACACATCTTCGTATATGCCACCATATTTCTGTGTTTTTTCCTCAAAATGATCTCTACGTTATTATGTTTTGCTATGTAATTTATCGTTAGTACCACATTCCAAAACGATATCAATAGCACATATTAAATACTGATTAAATAATCTGGTGTATGAGGAGTTGTGTGATATAGATCATGTAGGTTTATGTAATATACCTGAATATATCTGTGTTTTGTTTGTCGTCTTTCAGTGTTGTGTTCCGAATGTTGCATGTGCCTCTGGACTGTTCATTCAAGATATCTTTACCGTTTATTCATATCAATAACAATGTAACTTTGGTCTTTATGTTTGAATTCTCTATAGATATAATGCCAATGGTTTACTAGAGCGATGAATTTTGACATCACAATAGCATAGTAGAGAACATCTTCACTTGTCGAGTTGCGTCATGAATCATGCATGCATATGAATATAAATAATTCCATGGTAAAAGACCTTTCCACCTTTCCCAACAATGTTCTTGTCTATTAGAAATATATCATAAATATACTTACAACATGAAAAGCTGCATTCATATCTTTTTCATCAGATTATTTCTCATATTAATTCTATAGCTGTACTTTATTTATTGATATCGCTTTAAGAATCAATCCAAACTGCATGTCTGCAGATTTTAAAGTACAGCATCAAAGATTATAACCAATCGCTGTCTATGGACATCTAAACACCAAAGTGTCGTTTAAGTAAATATATGATTAATTGATAACACTGAAAAGTATCAGTAGAATAATTGATACGGACAGAACACATTAAATCACCACAAAGGAAGTGACAATACATGGCTGTAGTCTTTGAATAATAAAACGCATCTAAGTTAATGGTATGAAAACACTCTAAAACTTATTTGTTCATTTACAATTTTAATATTTTGAAAGAGGAATCATTTAATTACAAAATATTTCAATTATCCAATTCTAAGAAATTATATTGATGCCAACAAGGTATTGGTATCTTAAAAAAACTTTTTGAAAGATACGAGGAGACGATTCTTTGCAAATTAATATCTTAATAGTTTAGTACTCGTAAGAAGGTAACGTTGTGAAAAGTCATAATAATTTGAGCGGAGCTTATGGATCCTATTATTGATATGTCGTATATTTTTTGGTGTTCACTGAGCTAAGAGGTGATTGTTCGGTTTATTGATGTGGGTGAAATTGTTGGTCACCACTTCAAATATCTCATTTAGGGACGTTGATTGTTCAAATTTCTAAATTCCTATAAACCTATCTGGTACGGATGAACTCAAAATTGAAGAGATATTTTTGCGACAATTACTATGCATAGCTTCAATAGTGCCCTGCTAATGTAAACAAGTAGAGAAAGACCTGGTGTTCCATTGTATGTGTTTTAAATATGTTATTAAATATTTTCAGGGCATGTTGTGATTATTACTTTATTTACTTCTTCCGCTAAATTTGATTGGAACTCTAAAAGATATGAGACCTGTCTTATTGAAACTTTACATGGATCCAACAGTCAAGCATTAGCTTCCATTCGCTACTGAAATCCATGCATGGGTTATCTCCGCTCTTAAAATTTTCTATAGGGGTTCAGTTTGAAGAAACTGAGAATGGCATCACTATAAAACGTTCTTGCTGTGGAGGTAACGTTCATACTAGTAATAAAAACATTCTTAAAAACAAAAAAGCGACATTATAGACGAGTGAAACAAATGATGTCTACATAAAATATACACTTAAAGCTCATTGAACGCTTTGTTATTGGCTCTATAAGGTAAACTGACCTTTGACCATTTGATAGGTTACCAAGTCAAAGGTCAAAATACCAATCAATTTTCCTCCAAAAATCGTGTTTCTATACAGCATGTAATTGTTCTTCTACAATAACATGATAATAATAAAAACTCAGAAATACCCGTTATATTGTGGAAGAATTATTGAAAATGCGCTATTAAAGTTATTCTATTTTTTTTAAAGCTACATATCGAGACAATATAAGAAAATCATGCCATTTGTGAAATATGTGACTTAACGGTCGCAAATTGATATTTCATGTCTGAGCTAACGCGTGGCCTGCAAACTCGATTTGCAGCACAAATGAACAATAAATGTCAGTATAATAAATCTGAAAATACAATATACTTAGCTCCTAAGTACAAACAAGTGTAGGCGGGGGCTATATTTGTAGACAGTGAAACACAATAATGCCGCGAAATTAATTTTATTTTGTTCCAGCCAGACTTTAATATAGCGAAATAAGTGGTATATTGGAACATCTTTGATTCATGTTACATGTATCTAGGTACAGGAAATATATTTACGAATATGGTAAAACAGAATAGTACATAGATCACACATATCAATAATACTATTATAGGTTGGGTGTGGAATATGAAAACTGATTCTATTTATTATTTATTTAATTATTCAATCAAAAACGTGTACTACGTGCATACAGGATAAACATCATTCTAATACTCCTTCCTGATTTACAGCGTCTTCTCTCCGTGTTTATTTTCTGTTAAACCATGTCAATAAAATATATACAATATTTTAAATTATTTTGTATCCTGATACAGGATACAAAATAAAAGAAGAATATGATGATATCAATTATTTACTCACAATAATAGGATTCTCCATATGTAAAAGCTATTATGTTTCAAACTAGAGGCTCCCAGGAGCCTGTATAGCTCACCTGGGTATAACAACATCAGCCAATAAAACTTGATAACTTTGGTAAAAAAAAAAAATGTAGCCCTCGTCATTGCAGACCCCTTCTCCAAAAAAAAAATTGGGCAGGGGTTCCCCCTTTAATGTAAGTTATCAAAATTGCTGTAAAAAAACATATATGTCAATGATTTTCAAAATTTAGCTTTTGCTACTTCACATCATGTAATAGAGTTGCTTCCCTCTGATTATTTGAGTAACCAAAAGCAGTGAGTCAACAAAAAAATACATTTCAACAGGAATAACTCTTCACAGTTGTCACACATTTTCAACTGTGGGGAAATTAGACATGCTGAACATTTTTGCAGTTGAAACTCTCCCTCTATCTCTAATAGTTTTTGAGATATAAGATGAAAGTATTAAAATTCAGAACATTTTGATGAAAAAGGGCAATAATTCCAAAATGGGTAATGGGATTTACTTCAAAATTGCGGGGTAGGTAGATCTTGACATGCTGCAAATTTTTGCAATTTAAACATAACCTTTTTCTCTTATAGGTTTTGAAATATAAGACGAAAAGTATTAAAATTTTACAAATTTGATGAAAAAAGGGCAATAACTCCAAGATGGGTAATCAGATATACTGCAAAATTACAGGGTAGGTCGATCTTGACATACTGAACATGTTTGCTCTTTACACTTAACATCTATCTCTTATAGTTTTTGAAATAAAGAACGAAAAGTATTAAATTTTTTAAAATTTGATGAAAAAAGGGAAATCAATCCAATACGGATAATCAGATTTTCTTCATAATTGTAGGGTAGGTAGATCTTGACATGCTGAACATTTTTGCAGTTTCAACTTATCATCTAACTCTTATAGTTTTTTAAATAAAAAGTATTGAAATTTTGAAAATTTGATGAAAAAAAGGGCAATAACTCTAAGATGGGTAATCAGATTTTCTTCACAATTGCAGGGTTGGTAGATCTTATCATACTGAACATGTTTGCTATTTAAACTTATCATCTATCTCTTATAGTTTTTTAAATTAAAAACGAAAAGTATTATAATTTTGAAAATTTGATGAAAAAAGGGCAATAACTCCAAGATGTGTAATTAGATTTTCTTCACAATTATAGGGTAGGTAGATCTTGACATGCTGAACATTTTTGCAGTTTCAACTTATCATCTAACTCTTATAGTTTTTGAAATAAAAAATGAAAAGTATTGAAATTTTGAAAATTTTATGAAAAAAGGACAATAACTCTAAGATGGGTAATCAGATTTTCTTCACAAATGCAGGGTTGGTAGATATTATCATACTGAACATGTTTGCAATTTAAACTTATCATCTATCTCTTATAGTTTTTTTTAAATTAAAAACGAAAAGTATTAAAATTTTGAAAATTTGATGAAAAAAAGGGCAATAACTCCAAGATGGGTACTCAGATTTTCTTCACAATTGCAGGGTAGGTAGACATTGACATTCTGCACATTTTTGCAGTTTCAACTTATCATCTATCTCTTATAGTTTTTGAAATAAAGAACAAAATGTATTAAAAGTTTGAAAATTTCATGAAAAAGGGGCAATAACTCCAAGATGGGTACTCAGATTTTCTTCAAAATTTCAGGGTAGTTAGATCTTGTCGTGCTGATCATTCGTGTCAGATTTCTGATATTATTAACGGTTTTTGAGTCATTACCAAAAACGCGCATTTTTTTTTACCATATGTTCTATGTTTAGTAGTAACAGCGGCCATGTAGATTGGTGCACGGCTTCACCGGACACAAATTTGAAACTAGACACCCTAGTGATGATTCAGACAAAGTTTGGTTCCAATTGATCTGGTAGTTTCAGAGGAGAAGATTTTTGAGAGAGNTTAAATTTATACTTTTCTATGAAAAAAATGACCATATTAGGAAGATACTAAAAACAGTTTTACAAGTATTATAGGCAACAAATATCAAATATTTCATACATGCACATGTAAATAATGTAATGTGCAATAATACATGATACATATGTGTACAGTGTACACTGTTGTTTATATTTGCAGTGTATTCAGTAAATCATACCATACACTTATATCGTGTTAGTATAAACATAAATTGTACAAATAATGTTTATGTCACACACTGTGTGTTGTCTCTTATACATGTATATGTATTTTGTTCTGTTACAATGTATGTTGTTTTCTGTATTCAATATTTCTGTGTTTCTCTATATTTTGCTCTTTTTATTTTCCAAGTAAGACATAAATGGAAAAAAATCTATCTACTCACAGTCAGCAATGTGAGGATGAAGATCCTATGGTTCTTGAATGGTTAATATCCTTGTTCATGTTGTTTAATTAAGTTGTTGAATAGAAATTGAGAGTGATTTCAAGTATCTCTTTTTCAAAACTCAAATATTTTCTGGACAGAATAATGTCTTAATTAATATATTGTATCTCCGTTGTATTTAATAATCCATATATACACCTCGCCAAAAGTTAAGCAACACCCGATTATTTTTAAATAATATTTTTTCAAGGAATAAAAAAATAACCAACACATCTATTAAATGGACTGGGTTTATGATTTTATTAAGCAAGTAAATGCATTCTAAGTACAAATTATAAATGTGGACATTTTAAAGCTTGTTTAGAAGAGTAATACTCAGGGGGAAAATGTATGTAAAATGGCAGTAAAAAAACTCAAAAAAGTTTCACCTAAATCTAATATTTGTAACAAAATTGTCTGCATGTTTACAACAAATCATGTTTAGAACTCGAAATTGACAATTTAAGGCTACATATCAATACAAGTGTGGTCAGTAACGCGTGTAACCTCCACGTCGTCTCATGCTTTGAACAAGGTGGCGTAAAGTTCTCAAGGGTATACTTTGCCATTCCTGGAGCAAAGCATCACGCAATTCTTTTAAATTCTGACATGCTGGAACCCAATCATTGATTTTCCGTCCAATATCATCCCATAAATGTTCAATAGGGTTCATATCCGGTGACATTGCTGGCCATGGAATACTGTCAATTGACTCCTGACGCAAATAATCAC
>MJUT01033248.1:423433-442169 GCA_002080005.1 Gigantidas platifrons
CTAATAGTTCGTACACTCACACGGCCATGAATCGCCCAGTTGTCGCGTAATCGACGTTCAGTCGAAAATGGACGATGACGAGCTGACTGCGATAGTGCTCTGTCATCTCTGGGTGATGTTTTACGTGGCATACCAGAACGATCACGTTCTTTAAAGGTCCTTACTTCTCTATGGCGCTTCAAAAGCCTGGATATAACACTGTGTGACACCCCAATTGTGTGATCGGCAATTCTGCGCAGACTCAATCCAGTATTTCGCATGCCATTGACTTGCCATTTCTGTTCAAGTATTAACTTACGTCTGGGCATCATCAAAATGTGAATATGAATGGCATACACTGACAACAACAGTACGAGAAACACGTTACGTTAAATTGCACGAAACTTGCAAGGCGAAATCTGATAGGTTGCATAGTAAAACCGCTTTTTCATACATAAAGAAAATTAAATCGTAAGGTGAAAATTTACCTGTCGATTAAGAATAGATGAAAGAATAATATGGTAACAAAAAAACAACAAATTTAATTTTTAAACAACAAATATTAGCAAAATGATATAGGTGTTCCTTAACTTTTGGCGAGGTGTATATAATATTTATATCCTTGTTCATGTTGTTTAAGTTGTTGAATAGAAATTGGGAGTGATTTCAAGTATCTCTTTTTCAAAACTCAAATATTTTCTGGATAGAATAATGTCTTAAATAATATTTTTTGTATCTCCGTTGTATTTAATAATCCATATATAATATTAATAAACAAACATAAAAACATTTTATAATTTTCACTTCAAATCTCCCAACACGTGGGTCAAAAACGAAAGTGAAAATGAAGTAAACAAACAAGACTAAAATTAGAAACACTTATGTATTTATGAAATGACTCTCAAAATCTGTATTCATTTTCATTGATAAATTTAATTGTATTGTACCACAGTATCTTGACGTTTAATCTGGCGAAATAATAGAGAAAAATCTAACATGACTAACACTATATTTTTATGACATGTTACTAATATTAACGAGGCCAGGATAAGGTACTGGTACTTATGTTTTTTCACTAACAAATGTAAAGATTTCATTAAAGATATTAATTGTGAAAAAATTTTTTTTTATTTAACATTAAAGTCTATAATTCAAATGTTGTCAGCTATGATCCAAGAAGTATATAAAAGTTTCAGTTACATTTTCTTCTGGTGAGGCTGTGTCATTTCAAATACAAATACAGAAGTTACAAACCCTAAAAGATGTTTGAGTAAACGGATAAATCCGATTCAATAACAACAGTACAAACGCAATGCAAAAGCAAACAGATATTCTTCAATCATGACATTCTATGTCTAGTTCTAAATGTTGCCTGATTTTCTGGATTTTCCACCCTGAATTGCCTCATCGGTGTTCATATTTATTCCTGACGATATCAAGCTTACAGACAATAAATGTAGCTGATATAAAGATACTGTTGTGATGGATGGATGGTAAGATGCCACAGACAAAAACCCAGAGTAAAGAGGATCGGAAACTGTGGTATTTCAATTGGCCACTAATGAACACTAATACGACACTATTTCTTATTATAAGTTATTGTAACTTGTGCTTTAGATGAATGGAGCGTTACACTCATTTGGGTCCAGTCCTAATGGCGAGTTGACCATTAAAATCGCCATGTACAACTAGCGGATGAACACTTTCTTATAGCTGAGAAACTGAAACTGTTTCAATACCTCTAGGAGCACCTAGAATCACCCCGGTTTTTAGTGTGGTTCTGTGTAGTATTTTCCAAAAGATTGCTCCTTTTTCTTTCTTCTCTTTGCCATTGTATTGTCTATATAATGTGTTTGTTTAATGGCTAATGTTCTTCAAACGTTCCTTTTTTCAGGGTTTCAATCCAGTAGTAGTGGAGACCAATACTCAAGTCTGATTGTAGATATATATTGTGTGTTCGGTAACCCAATGTTCGTATTGCAACACTCTTGTTCTATGTTTGTCGTGCTTAGTCACATGTAAATAAACTAAATTACTGTATTTTCCTCTTTGTTTGCCTATTAGCTTCATTTCGACGATAGGATGGTAAATTTATAAACAATCCATACAAATTGTTCACTGAAAAAAGGAACGTTTGAAGAACATTAGCCATTAAACAAACACATTACACAGACAATACAATGGCAAAGAGAAGAAAGAAAAAGAACCTATCTTCTAGAAAACACTACACAGAACCACACTAAAAACCGGGATGATCCTAGGTGCTCCTAGAGGATAAGCAGTTCCTAATTCACCAGTGCCACAAGATCACCAGCTCATATGGAAATCGTGCTGGACAGCATTATACGTAAAGCAAAAACACAAATAATGAATAACTCCCTAATCTGAAGGGGAGAAAACAAACTTTACTTGAAGATGAATTAAGTCTGAAAAACATAAAATGTAGTTTAATATGGATATACATGCATATCGCTAACATATTATATATCTTACCGTGAAATACCCCGATGTGCATCCCTTGGCAATACCATCACTCTCAATATTACAGCATAAAGCCGATGGCATTTAAATAACAAAATATGTTATTCAATCTTGAAATAAAAATCATTCAATTCTATGTATATGTACAGCTAGACACCATTGGATAAACTATATGCTGTCTCAAGGGAAATCACATTTCCTAAAACAAACCTGCGAACTTAAATTATCTAATTTTCATGTCTATGAGAAAGCAACCATGGGTAATGTCACAGTTACATAAATTGTTTTCCCAAAATGAACTGTAACAAATTACTAAATCAACATGTGACATGCAAAATATATCATTATAATATAGCTCTTCTCTTGATTTGTAGGTACAATTTCTTTAACAAATACTTTAAAACTCTGCCTGCAGAACAATCTTACATACAAATGCATTATTTTGTCAATTATAACATTTGTTTTCATTTATCATTCTTTAAATCTCCCACTTTTATACCAGTTAATATATAAACATGATATTTCTCCTTTCTCTTTTATACCAGTTAATATATAAACATGATATTTCTACTTTCTCTTTTATACCAGTTAATATATAAACATGATATTTCTACTTTCTCTTTTATACCAGTTAATATATAAACATGATATTTCTCCTTTCTCTTTTACGTAGATTATTTCTTTCCTTTATCACTATTTTTTTTTACCACACTTGACTATGAATACCACGGCGGGTTGAAGTGAAGTTGAAGTCACCACTTCGAAAGTTTTACTGTCGCCACCATGATCTGGATAACCTTTATGGAATATAATTATGTGTCTCATTCATAACTTATCACCGGGTTGGTTACTAGATTAAGCCGACGGGTGCCACTAGTATAGCAGGAACTGTTTACCCTTCCGGAGCCCCTGAGTTCACCCCGGCTTTTAGTGGGGTTCGTGTTACTCGATCCTTAGTTTTATGTGTATATTTTGTATATCGTTGTTTGTCCTTTTGTCCTTTTTCCTTTGGTCATTGTGTTGTTTGTTCTTCTTCGATTTACAGATTATGATTACCCCTTTGGTATCATCAAAGTCTTCTTATCAGAAACTTAGTAAGGGTCTGTAAAAAACAAAATTTTACGACAAAAGAGATGATTTTAATTTGGTCATTGTGAACTGTTCATTGTTATGTTGCAACATTCCAGCAGCATCTGAATATGAAATATTTATCTCTCAATTGATCCGATATTGCAGAGTTTGTTGTCCCTATCATGATTTCCTTGATAGGAGGATGCTGCTAACAAGGAAGCTACTGAACCAAGGTTTCCTAATGATCAGGTCGAAGTCATGCCTTCGAAAGTTTACGATCACCACCATGACCTGGGTAACCGTTACTGAATATCTCTGTCAGAAATGACCACGGATATGTTCCATTTGTCGTCATCAAAATATGCCCCTCTCCTCCGTCATTAATTATCACCGGCACCACGGACATGTGGAGTAGGAGCAGATTACCTTTCCGATGCACTTCAGTTGATCTCCGGTTTTTAGTGGGGTTCGATTTCCACGACATGTTGTATTCTGTGCAGTGTTTTGTAGATAATTGGTTGTTCTATTATCCTATTTCTTTTGGCCATTGCATTGTCTGCCCGTCTTCGATTAACGGCTTCTGATAACCCCCTTTGTTATCCATGTACAAGGGTTCACCCACGGATTCCCTGGCGTGGATCTGTGTTATTCATATCGAAAGTTTTCTGGGTTTTTTTGGTTGGATTTTTTATTTTTTATTATTATTTGTTTTGACTCCGAGTTTTGAGTCCAATGTTGCCATTGTCTCTGTGTTATCCATTCTTGATTGCTCCTTCTGTATTCTCTAACGTTTATTTGTCCTGTGTCTTGTGTACCTAATGTTGCCAGTGTCTCTGGATTGTCCATTCCTGATTGCCCCTTTGTTTTTCTCTAACGTTTATTTGTCTTGTATCTTGTGTACCTAATGTTGCCAGTGTCCAGTTATACTAGTAATTTGCTTGTTATTCCATGCTAATTATACTTTATTATATATTTCAACCAATTGATGAGTTGTAGAAAAACCAGGGACAAAGCCAGACTGGAATTTGTAGAGAAGTTTGTTTTCGAATAAATGATTAAAAATATGTTTGAAAACAACCTTTTCTAAAACTTTACTAACGCATGATAATAAAGAGACAGGTCGATAATTTGACGGAAGAGACTTGTCGCCTTTCTTAAATAAGGGAATAACATGGGCAATTTTCCATTTGTCAGGGAACAAGTTTTCTTGAAAAGATTTATTAAAAAGTAGTGACAGAGGCTTAGATATTTATTTTTTCACCGCTGCCAGCATTTTGTTACTTATAATATCAGGCCCTACAGCTTTATTAACATCAAGTATAGATATAATATCATGTACTTCTTGTTCACTTACAACGATCCGTGAAAGAGAGGTCAAACATCTATTATCAAATTCTGGTATATCTTTATTTTCGTCGTTTAAGATAGAAATCGAACAAAAATATTTGTTCAAGATTTCAGATTTGTCGGTCGCTTCATATGATAAATTGAAGTCATTGTTCGGATCTTGTAGCGGAGGAATATCGTTAACGGGTTGCTCATTTTTAAGAAGCATATTAATGGTTTTCCAGTACATTTTACTATTTACAACCTTCAACTCGTCATTAATATTATCGTAAAAATGTTTTTTCGCCTGTTTTTTTCAAGTTGTTTACTTTATTTCTCTGCTGTTTGAAATGTAGTTCCGCTGAATGCATTTTTAAACGAAGAAATACTTCCCGAAATCTATCTCGTTTTCGCGTTTCACGTCGCAAGTTGGAATCGAACCAAATGTTGTCGTTGCATCTTACTATGATATCTCGTGTATTTACCAGTGTCTCTGGATTGTCCATTCTTGATTGCCCCTTCAGTTTTCTCTCAAGTTTATTAGCCAGTGTCTCTGGATTGTCCATTCTTGATTGCCCCTTTGGTGTTCCCTAACGTTTATTTGTCCTGTGTCTTGTGTACCTAATGTTGCCAGTGTCTCTGTGTTATCCATTCTTGATTGCCCCTTCGGTGTTCCCTAACGTTTATTTGTCCTGTGTCTTGTGTACCTAATGTTGCCAGTGTCTCTGGATTGTCCATTCTTGATTGCTCCTTTGGTGTTCTCTAACGTTTATTTGTCCTGTGTCTTGTGTACCTAATGTTGCCAGTGTCTCTGTGTTATCCATTCTTGATTGCTCCTTCGGTTTTCTCTAACGTTTATTTATAACATTTTTGGCTTCCTATGTACACATATAATAAGTAAATTTCAATACACATTTATAAACGATGTCATCGTTAATGTTGTTTGCTTTTGCTCAGTCTCCATGGACATATTTCAGGATTGAGATGTAAAAAATATTTTAATTTAACGGAATTATGTTGAATATGGAACTAATGAATAGTTCGATATGCATATATTACATAGCTTCTTGTTTGTTATTGTAATGTGCGTATTATGATTGACAAAAGTATTTGCAGATAAATAAAATGAAATAACAGATGTGTCCTTAATAACTCCAAGCATGTAATACAATAACTGCCTGTAGCTCAGACCAGGAGACTATTTGATTGAACCTAGACTGGTTATTTGTTTATTCATGACACTAATTGACAATATAAATCATATTAATATAGATTAACAGATGTAATCAAAAGCCTTTCAATCAAATCTGACTCAGTATACACTGATCTTGTTGTGTCTCAGTGTGCACTGATCTTGTTTGTCTGTCATTCATAAGCAATCCATACCCCTCGTATTGTTATACTGGTGACAGTAATGTTACATGTGTCAGTGTAAATATGTCATTCCAATCAAGTGACTTATTACAACAGCATGTTTTTTTTATGACAAATCGTGTTGCAAGGTTTGTATTCTGTGGTAAGGTGAGTGAGTGAGTGACTGTTGTTTAACGCCAACTCATGCAGCAATTGTTCAGCTATATCATGGCGTGCACATTTTAATTTGCAATGAAATGATGATGAGAACCGCTTTTTACTAGACCATTTGGATTTTTATAGTGCTAGCTCACTGAAACAATAGCCAGCGAATAGACATGTCGCGCCAGTAAGACATCAGTCATTCTTTGTACTTTCTTTTTAATACTAAGTGCTTAGCGTAGAGGCAACAAATGGCAATTTTATAGTCTTAGATTGACCCGATCGTGGCTCGACCTCATGATCTTCCGCACCCATGGCGAACACGGTAACCATTACACCACCGATGAAATTTTAGCTGAGGAATAGCCTACACCAGGCACACTCAAAAGATTGGAAAGGCTAACAATTTACGTCTATTGGAGCACAAAAATCAATGAGCCTAAACAGGATAGGATAGGCAAAATCATCTAGGGTCATCACACAAACTAAAGTTTTTTCTTCGAACAAAAAACCCAGTTCCTCAACACCCTTAGCTAGAGAATGTCAAAGTTTTATTTCACTTAATGTGACATAGGATATTCCTTAAATTATTTTTATTCATCTATAAGTGATCAGTAATGGCCCAATTAATTCATTTCTATAATGAACAATGCATATTTTGGTGAACAAGATCAGACATATTTGTTGATTACTTAACACAAATATCAAAGAAGATTTCCTGTGGGTGTTTAACTGGCGATTCATGTTATATTGTGATTGGGTAAGATTAAACTTCAAAGTGTTTTATATGGTTAAAACCCGACGTAATGGTTTCATTAAAATGGTTATTACCAATAAAAGGACAACAAGAGTAGTTATCATTTTATTACTATGGGAATGATATCTATTTGCCTGGAAAACATGTAGATTCGTAAGTTAAACTATGCTTGTCATTTGAATCATTACGTTTGCATTTCCAATTCAATTAACACAGAAAACCGAAAGGATATGGCTGTGTAGTCCCTGTTATTCCTCCTGTAAAGTCCACGAGAAGTATAGTATATAGGGATGGACATGATAACACATTTATCATCAATAGTGTATCCCCCTCGCCTTTGTATTTTTGTTGTAGTATGTGGATTCCCTGTGATTGTATCTTACTACGTTTATCTTTGTGTTATATCTTGATATTATCCACATGTCTCTTCATTTGCGCATGCTCAGAAATGTTGAAAATTATATTTTGGAAAACATAAGTTGGAAGACCTCGTCCATCTTTGTGTATTTTGCCAAAAAAAAATATGTTTTACTATGCAGCTTATTATTAAATCCATGAAAAATATATACAATCTACTATGATATCAAATGACTATTTCAGGTATATAGTAGAACAATCTTCCACAGTTTTATTCTGTAATAAGCTACAAGAGATATAACACCCAGGGATGCAATTTATTAATGTTTATGCATGTACATATCAGTAACGTAGGGTGTATATGGCTGTATCTTATAATACGATAACATAGTTTAAGTTTTAAGGTGTTTAAGATGCACTTGCTAGCCCATTAACTATGTGTTTTCCATACATGTTGGCTTACAATTCGTGGTATTTACACAATATTAGTGCAGCGACTTAAAATATAAAGTATATGTATGAGGCGTAAGAACTGGGACTATGCAGTACCTTCGTTTAGCACCGAATTATACACATAACCATTATGTTTTAAGACTACATTAATATTGTGTTGATCAATGGACGGTGATATTTGAATGAAATGATAAAATTATACAATTAATTCTTGATTTACACTATTGCTAGTTTTGTCAACAGGAACTCTACTGATTTACAACAATACTGTTTCCCACAGTTTAACAGGTAAAATGTGAAATGGGTACCAGAAAAGCTCAGTGATCGACTATGGCAAAAAATGATCAAGCGAATGCAACTTGCAGGATAAATTGAAATTGTATGATCTAACGTGATAACGTAGAACATTTTTATTCAGTAAATGATTCTTAAAACGTACACTATATTGTTATATTCTATTTTACATGTAAATGTCTACGTTTTCAATATATCTAGACGAAAATACAACAGTGTCAATCTTTGATGACTTTGATCTCGATGTTTCCTTTTATTTTCACTATTAGCACTAATACTCTAATCAAGCATAACCAGAAATCTTAATATTACATGCATTCACCGACAGACCAATATAATTTGATTGATATAGTAACTGAATGTGAGACATGTCATATTAACCTTTTATTCCTTAATAAAAAATATGTCAATTAAGTCATGTGAAAATATGATTATGATTATATTGGATTAAAAACAGCTTTCCCTCACCATTTTGGCAAGTGGCATACATTTTCCCATATATGACTTTTGTATGCGTGTACTTAAAACAGATAAGACAGCAGAACTTTAATATGTACCTTGTGTTCATACAACTATGTATACATATAAAACAATGCCTTATGTATGAAAAGCGTTGAGAATAAAACACCCAATAGAATGCAAGATAAATCATTTCAAACACAATATCAGTCACTAATCCTGTTAAATGATATGTCTTAGCCAATCAATCGATGTTATCGCTTACCTCTGATAAAGTGAAAAACAAATAAATACCACACTGTTGGAACAGCTCAAATATCAAAAATAACAGCATCATAGAAAGAGACACAATCGATACTCTAACACCCAAATACGTGACTGCTCAACATCGTAGAAAGAGACACAATCGATATTCTAACACCCAAATACATGACTGCTCAACATCATAGAAAGAGACACAATCGATATTCTAACACCCAGATACATGACTGCTCAACATCGTAGAAAGAGACACAATCGATATTCTAACACACAGATATATGACTGCTCACTTTCCCGGATTGGTACAGGCTCGTCAATAAAATATGGCGGGGACAAACTAGTTCTACGGCCCAAAAATTCGCATTTTAGTTTTATCTATTGTAGTCATCAACAGTTTTTTTTTATTGGTACTCGGGTCAATTCTCCTCGGCATATATACCCTATGTCGACATTGGCTATCCAGCTTAGAGCCTTTGGTTTACTTGATCCCAAGGACCTATTAAATTATTTGGTTTTTTAATCTCTGGAATATGAACTTACCTTATGAAGGGAATGCCAGAAACGTGTCGTGCTTACTAAATTTAATACCTCTATTGATGGACAATTAGCTACCGAAGGTATCTATATTTCAATATTATTGAAACTATTTTATACAATGTTTTATTCATCATACCCGGTATATACCAGGAAAACGCAACTTCCAGACATCTTATCAAATAATGGAAACAAAGTTTAATAAGCTGCGGTGGTCAACTGCTCCATCATATCAAAACGACAGACAGCTACATATCACATCCAACCGTTGATCGCAAAATAAAGGCAACAACATAGACCGATTGAAATCCAGGTTCTGGCTAAGATCAGGTACATATATGTAGCATCAGTATCCCATCCCATACCCGTCTGCATAATTTGATCTCCAACGGAAATAGAGGTGCAAAAAATAATACAAGGATACCACTAATTATCTCAAAAATGAACACGTAAACATGGACAGGACATTAAATGTTCGTAGTTATGTTGACTAATAGCTAAGTAGGGAAAATATGTCGGCTAATGAAAATTACTCTTGACAAAAAATCTCAACGTACTCTGATAACAAATTTAATAACAGTCATAACAATCTAATAAAATCGATTGTCTTCGTGGAGACCAGAAAAAGTAGGTTATCAGTTTGCTTGAAAGTCGTATTTAGTATAAAACGTGTAATATAATATGGAATAAAATATAAATGTACTGATTTAATTGATAGTTATATCTTTAAGTTCCACCATCAGATTGTCTATAGACTAGTAAAGAAAATCTACATGAATGAATGGAATCTAGTGCCAATCCATAGCCTTCACAAATAAGATATTTCAATGTTTTATCAGTGTAAGTGTGTTAGGTTTGATCTTTTTGAACTTTGTTAATAATGTCGCGGTATAGTATGCATGGGGATTACTTTCTTGGTCAGATCCCTGCATGCATAATTGTATTTAAATACATTACTAACGAATCAACTGGGAAATGTAAACGTCATATGATGGTGTCAAATGAACATTGGCATTCTATAAAATGGTAACAAGGGAAAACCCGATTCTTTTGGCATACATTCGTGTATTAAATTTTCCTACAGGAGAATGATATGAATAAATAAAAAAGAAATGGACACGAGTCCTTAGTAATGTTAGTCTTCTTTAACGTAATGCATCTATATTTCTCTAGTGTGTAGTACACGAACTATTATATGACACATTCATAGCCTCATATCTATGAAAGAGAATCGTGTTTTGAGTTGAAGCGAATATGCTCATATTTTTACTGCTTGCTTTACGGCTTTTGATTACACCTGTGGTATCGTCAAACTTTTCATTGTAAGTGCTTGCCCCCTGGGGGTGTATTATTCTGACGGGTGGGGGTCACATTGACCCTGCAAGATTATTTTAAATTTCCAATATTTCGATCGGTTGTTGTCGCTGTTAAATGAATTCTCCCCCAGACATAGGTGAAATTAACCGACATTTGCTGTTCTGTTTAGGCCCTTTGAACCGTAATGAAATCGGAAGGTTTGGCGTCAAATCTGATTCAACCCACCATTTCTTTGGAAATGCCTGTACCAAGTCAGGGTCATTATGGTTTTCCCAGTTTTCCGGTTGTTGACTGAATTTGTCTGTTTGTATACTTATGAGTTTTGACATTCCCTTTAGAAGATTGTTCGGAGTTCGGTAACATTGTTATTACCCTTATTTACTTTCTTCCAAAGACTATCAAATTATTTGATTATCTGATGAAAGTTAATCACGAAACGCTTCGTCCGCACTAAATGTGATAACTACATTATTATTGCAAATAGTTTTAAAAGTATACTGAAAGTGGTGTAGCGCTATCTAAATATTTTGAATATATCTAAATTATACGTCAATACTATCATAAGACATATGTCCCTTAATAGTATCATCAACTTTATTGTTGCCAAGACGATCACAAATATACGGGTGTCTTTCAAAAAACATTTTGAAAAACAAATGAAGATGAAAATATTGACTTTAGTTACAAATGTATATTTATAGATAGTATACCATAGGGGTCGATATGAGAGTTTCTGATACTAAACACATCAAAATCAAAAAGTTTTGTCAGACTGACAACTCTATTGGGACGACATGCTTAGAATGTTCTAAGTTGAGATGTCAAATACACCAAACTGCAAACTGCCTCTAACGAGAACTATCATTCCGTTCTCCTTTAGTACACTTGGCGTTTGGTTATCAGTTAATTAGAAGATAAGGTGTTTACATTTTAACAATGTCATCTTTTCCCAACACTGTATTAAATATCCACTACCCTATGATCTGAGCAAGGACATACAAACCTATATTTCCTTCTTACCCAGAAGCATTAAAACATACAAAATGTCGAGAAACTGAATGGTAAAAAATCATAAATAAAAATATAAAAAAACTATTGTATTGTAGCTATGTGGCCATCAATATAGTTGTACAATAGGTACGATTTTCCAGCAACCAAGGGGAGTGTTTCTAGATAATCTGACGATGCCGTTTTCAACAAGAAAGTTTGAGCAAGATAGGAAGAAATAGTACCTTTTTGTTTTTCATATAAAAATAATTTTATTTGTGTTTCATGTGAACAAAATTGTCTGTCTCTAAGGAAAAACATTTCCCCAGCCACATCCTGTAAGTTAAATGGTAGACCATTAATTTGTCAATTCAAAAAGAACGTCAGCTTGATATTTTCCGCACATGCCAGTTTGAAACTATGTCAAATATTTCTGTATGTATATTCCCATGGGAAAGGATTTCCCTGGTGCTGTTGGTAATTATTCCGACGGGAAAGAAATTAATTGTTAGTATTGGATATTATATCACCACGAGAACAATATTCCGTGGTGGAGTTGTCCATTTCATGTAGCTGCCATTCAACATCATTGCCTTCAAATTTGTATGGTTCGAGATTACTAAAGATATATGTATCCTATAGTCGATTTAGAACTTCATATTTCTATAGGAAATTTATTTGAACACTTGATTAAATATATTGTTGAGTTGGTAGACAAAATCATTAAGTTTTATTAGAATATATTCATGATTTTTCGTAGAATTCTAAACTATTTAACTACAAAAGGTCGGATTCCTCTATGTACAAAACAAAAGTGCATTTCTTATGAAGTTCCCCCAAACAATGTCGTTATCTATATTAAGCTACAATGTAACAATTAGGCATGGTTTATTGTTGATAACCATCTTAAAATAGTTAAAATGAAGGACAACGTTTTCAATTTATCTTATTTGCCCTTAATGAAACGTCTGTAGCTACAGAGTTGATTCAATAGTAAAAGAAATACTTGCCTAATAGCATCACTTTTATCATCCTACATCGAGGAAAAGGAAGAGCAACGTGCTGCTCATTTGTAATATTATTTACTAATTTAGGAAAAGTGCAAAATGATACCAAGCTTGGAAATAAACGTTATAGGAAATTAAGTTTAATGACGTGTGTGGTAATTGTAAAAGGCACACAACCAGCACTAGCATGTTTGCCTAAATACATGTGTTGGATTTCTCTCATTCGACCAAACTTTTAAATATATCACAAAAATAGTAAATAAAAGGATACATGTATCTTATTGTCGAAACCTTATAAGCTATGTTAGATGTGCGTATGCATATACGAAATTCTATTACGGACAAAAACTGTGCCGATAATAAAGCAGCTTATCACCATGGCTTTGCACCACAAACATACTTTAAGTTATTAAGCAGGCTTATAGGATTTGAATCTTTGCTTAGTATCACATATTCGTATATATGTACATGTGGACGCATTGCTCATTAACTTGAGTGAAAACATGTGTTGATAGTTTTATACAAGAACATTATATTCCGAACGTTTACGTCCAGTGATGATTTCAATGTACCCATTCTGAACTTAGACATACAGCATCAACAATTAATAACACTATACATTATACTGTCAAGCCGTGCAAGTCAGTTACGTAAACAAATCACTGACATTGACTCAAATCAGTCTAGTGGAAATAAATGTTAAAATCAATCGTCAATAACTGTCTTTATCTAATCTATAAACAGGGTCGATGTTCTGATATATATTCATATTAAGTGTAGTGCTAACAATATATATTTCGTCGTGTTAATCAGATGTTATTAGTTATTATTTATATTCGTAAAACACAAAGAAAATAAAGTAATATCATCTTTAAAACAGTCAAAATTTATCGAATAGAACACAGAGAAAATAAAGTAATACCATAAAAGTACTGGTATTTATTCCCTTCCATAGATATAATCAAGGATTTGTGAGTACTTTAGTATAAACCCTATCTCTGGATGTCATTCTATAACTTTATTACACCTCTAACAAGCTTTATGGTACAGTGAAACCTACAAACTACTTCAGTATTTATCTTACTGTCCACTGTAACCTAATATATTATGCCTGGAGAATGTAAGATTGTCTGCACTTTTCCTAATTTAATGGAAAAATCGTTAACAATATTATTATACAGCAATAAATATTAGTGTGCTAGAAATAGTCCTATGATGTGATATTCATAAAACCATTCCGATATTTATTTATTTATATATTTACTTTACATTTGCACCCTTAAAAGATTTGCACTATACATAGACATTCACCGATGATTAACGAAACGGTACAAACATTACTAAAACAAACCCAACGAGTTCAAATTTAAATGGGAAATTTAAACTTTAAATTAGTATGAATAGAATTAGAGCTTATGGTTTATATTAACTTAAATGATGTCACATGTGGAGTAGAAACAGCAGACCGTTCCGGAACACATGAGTTCACTTCCGTTCTAAGTGAGGTTCGTGTTGGTCTGTCTTTAGTTTGTTTTCTGTAATGCTTTGATTGTTTTGTTTTGTCCTTTTCCTTTTGGCCATTGTATTGACTCTCCTTCCATGTTTGGCTTTCGATTACCTCTTTGGTATATTCAAACTTTCCGTAACACTAATGTGAACAATGCTTCAATTGTATCACAGGGCTGTTGTAATTGTTGTAGGAGGAACCGGAAATACAGAGACAAAGGAATACAATGAAGAATACTTAGACATAATAATATAGTGATTATTTGTTGTGACAATGTTACAGATTTGATTTGATTAACCTCTGTCGAATAAATCAATAATCAACACCTTTATTTAATTATTTCTAGTAGAAATCACAGCAAACAAACTTATACACCATGGAATGAGAAATATAGGCAAAACAAAGGATCGTTCTAACCAATTAGACAAATAAAATGTGTGTCAATTACAGGAAATAATACTGTCATCGTATCTATGGAATTAAGTTGATATTCTGACACCATTTGAATTGGTCTCGTGCTGCTCAATCAGTATTACTACGTGATAAAATATATCCCGCCGCTCAGAAAATAAGACTTATTTATTGCTATTGGTGTATATTTCATGGTATTGCATATTAAATCTGATAGATTAACTATACTTTATAAACTGACATCTTCTTTTAGCTACATCCAACTGTTATTCATTGCAAAGGGACTATTATATTTAGGTTAGCAGCTATCTATATAGTGTTTTAATTGTTTTCTTAATTTATTGCCCAGATTCGTGTATCATTGTTTGCTCCACTATAGTACATGACGACATGGTAGTCGATACTACATTAACTATACATTCAGTAACTATCACATCTAAAGTGCCCATGATTTTCTTCAATCAGTGGAAAGGTGTACTTGAAAAAAACCTGTTTCATGAAAAATTTAAAATACTAACAAGGACGATTAGTACAACAATTCACGACCCACAGAGTTAAGGACATGCTAGCAAAAAATAAAATAATGTTAGTTGAGAGTCACAGTGTAATATAAGGCTCCAAAATAGCTATGCTACTTGTAATTACAGCAAAGCATCTTCAGTAATCTAATTATTATATCTACCAATACCATCCTTTGTGGCCGTAGCTTGCAAATATGGCAAGATCATCATCATATAGCTAGAACAACCTTCACCACGTCCGCTCATAATCATATAGCTAGAACAACCTTCACCATGTCCGCTCATCATCATATAGCTAGAACAACATTCACCACGTCCGCTCATAATCATATAGCTAGAACAATCTTCACCACGTCCGCTCATCATCATATAGCTAGAACAACCTTCACCATGTCCGCTCATCATCATATAGCTAGAACAACCTTCACCATGTACGCTCATCATCATATAGCTAGAACAACCTTCACCAAGTCCGCTCATCATCATATAGCTAGAACAACCTTCACCACGTCCGCTCATAATCATATAGCTAGAACAACCTCCACCACGTCCGCTCATAATCATATAGCTAGAACAACCTTCACCAAGTCCGCTCATCATCATATAGCTAGAACAACCTTCACCATGTCCGCTCATCATCATATAGCTAGAACAACCTTCACCACGTCGGCACATCATCATATAGCTAGAACAACCTTCACCACGTCCGCTCATCATCATATAGCTAGAACAACCTTCACCATGTCCGCTCATCATCATATAGCTAGAACAACCTTCACCACGTCCGCTTAAAATCAAAACATTGGTAAGCCAAATAATTAAAACAGTCTTTAGAAGCAGGAAGGCCAGGTTAAATGGGATGGCCACATTAGCTAAGGTCACCTATGCCTGAAAGGAGGAAAACATTAGTTTTATTGATTATTACATTATTTAGTATATTCAAACTTTTCGTAGGAAATGCAAGTTTTAATAATAGCTATATTAGATAAATTAATGTATTGATTATATCATTAATTTACCCCCAAAATGCTTGGGTTCAACATTGGTACATATTATATTACACAAATAAATGTTTTGGTATCGAAACACTCATTCTAAGACATTTATAAAAATTTGTACATTACCCTTTCCCGACAGCTCATTAATTAGCTTAAAAGCAAGTGTCTATTCTAAAAGACAGATAATAGTGGTAGGGATATGAAAAGTTATCCATTAGTAGCACGGTTTAGGTCAGGAAAATGAAGCTGTCCATTTGTGTAATTATAACCCTTTCAGTGTTAATATTTCCTTATTAACATAGTAACGTGTCTACGATATAGACAGTTATTACGTTGCCAATGAATGTTATATATATCAGATAAATTACTAATGTTCTGCTAAAACGAAACGTGGACGATAAGTAAATGATAAACGAAAGATAATTAAAAATATAAGGTACGAGTGCAAACAATCAAATAGCAATCTTTTATAATAATTCAACTGGACCGAAAACATCTATTGTCAGTTCCTAACATATACAGAGACAAGTGAAGAATCTACGTGTTAATGAAGTACAATATTTATTGACTAAATTAACTCGTCACCCGACAATCTCGATCAACTCTGGAGTGGATTAGAAAATAAGCACCAACATGTTTTTAAAAAACTACCAAAGGGTTAGTCAGAAGCGATAAATCAAAGAAGGACAGATGATTTCCTCAACTGTCAAAGGCAAAGGGACCAAAATTAGAAACAATGGTCCACAACACACTGCACAGAAAACTTCAGATTTAGCAACAAGAATCTTACAAAGCAACGGGGGTAAATTCAGTCGCTCCGAAATAGTGCACAATTTCTTTTACACCTGTTGCATCCGTAGTGGTACATGTTGAACAATCCGGTGAAAAGTAATGGCAGAGGAAAGAGTGACTACGAGAAACAAATCCGTAGTCATCTGTGACACAGATATTCTGTAATGGTTAAGCAAGTCATGATGACGACCGTTAAACTTTCGACGTGATGACCAATCTAATCACAAGGAACCC
Organism: Gigantidas platifrons; assembly: GCA_002080005.1. NCBI lineage: Eukaryota > Metazoa > Mollusca > Bivalvia > Mytilida > Modiolidae > Gigantidas > Gigantidas platifrons. The sequence continues at coordinate 440,695 of MJUT01033248.1, forward strand.
TGTGTTATTTAGCCTCCTTCTGATACCCCGATAGGAATCACAATCTCTGGAATATCGTATGAAGTAAGGCATATATACCCCATATGCAGGTACTGCTTTAATGTTGCCACTTATAAATGAAAAGTTCACAATGATAAAAGAAAAATTATATCATTTGTTGCACAGTTTCTTTCTTAACCTCCACTCACTGTCCATTTCTAAATGTAGTTCAATAGTTCTACCTGTATATGTGGTACACTGTCTCGCAGCTTCAATTGGTAGTTGCGAACGACATAACCACCAAGTTTGGACATCGTCTATATAGCGGAACTAATGGATTGGACAAGCTTCCTTTGTTTTTTCCTTCGATACCCCAGCATAAAATTTACTTGATGTGAATACGGAATAAGTCGTCGAAAGATGGAGCAAAGTAGGTAACCATATGAACGCCGACTGTCTGTTAAAACTCACATTCATCAAACATAGCATATATCCTTTGAATAAAACAAAGCTCAAGCATTTTGATGATATTGGTTATATACACACTTCTCTTCCAGGTTGCTTTTACAAAATGAATATTGTTCGTGCCTAAAACAAGATATTGGTATCAACTTTGACCTTTCTTATCTTATAAAACACAGCTGGATTAATTCTTTCAATTTCTGTTTAGTTTGGAGTGGGGAAAAGATGTGTAAATGTTAAGAAATGAAATGTGTAATGCTATTCATGAGAAGAGGAACATTACTTTTATGTAGACTAACAGATCTTCATTATTTTAAGTTCACATGGAATAGCTCGTATCTGGTGTAGACAAAGAACTACATATCTCATTCGCGATATTTTGTGTGGTTCATGTTGCTCAATCGTTAGTTTTCTGTGTAGCGTAATGCCGGTCATTGTTTTTTTTTGTCGTTTTCTTTCGGCAATTATATGTTCTCTCTCTTTCTATGTACGGCTTTTGATTATCACTTTTGGTATTTTCAAACATTTCTTGTACTAAAGGACCAATTAGCAATTCCTCATCCCACCATTCGTTTTAAAATTACAAAATAATATAGCCTTAATCAAATAATACTTATGAAAAATTATTGAAAAAGAGATTAATTACGATATAATAGTATTATGGCTCAAATTAAAAGAGCATTGTTTTTTTCTAACCTCTGACATTTTTAATATTTGATACAACGAAAAATGTTCCAATTGACGTACATATATAACGAAATTACGATGTCTATATGCGTGAGAAAATCTTATGTAAAACTAATATTAATATTCATAGACATTATATTGGTATATGCATATCCAATGAACTATTTTACATAATACTGCCATGTATAGCAATAAAGGGAAAGACACTGATTTCTTTTATTGTATAACAGGGAGTGCTAGGTTAATTAAATAACACCTTATTTAATTGAAAACCTGATAGTTTATGAACCCAATATTTCCATGGGTAATGGAATCTAATGACTATTTAATCAGAATCCTCACATTCA